>OMNN01042698.1:0-15729 GCA_900302755.1 Chromis chromis
ATTTACATTAGGTGGACCTGTGCAAGTACCTGTCAGTGAACGGGGTGACTGCCCACCCCCACACTGAAGCAGATGGCACAGTCTATAACATCGGTAACTGCTTTGGCAAGAACATGAGTCTGGCCTATAATATCGTCAAGATCCCACCTGCTCAGGGAGGTGAGTTTGGTACACAAGTCACTCTGTCAGTGGCAGAATATCAGTGGGTCAGATAGATAGATAGATAGATAGATAGATAGATAGATAGATAGATAGATAGATAGATAGATAGATAGATAGATAGATAGATAGATAGATAGATCGATAGAGCCGGAAACAAGAGGATAAAAACAATCAATGATCTGTGTGTTTCCAGATAAATCAGAGCCATTGGAGAAATCCAAAGTTGTGGTGCAGCTACCCAGCAGTGAGAGGTTAAAACCCTCCTACGTACACAGGTACACAGTTATCTCATGCCTATACATCTGTCCAAAAACAAGCCAAAAAGACTGTTCTTTGTTTTTGATCCTTAACAATAAAACAAACTGTATTCTTTTTCCATCTGTCTCTCTGTTTGTCTGTCTGTTTTTCTGTCTGTAGTTTCGGTATGACAGACAACTATTTTGTATTTGTGGAGCAGCCGGTGAAGATCAACCTGCTCAAGTTCCTGTCAGCTTGGAGCATCAGAGGAGCCTCATACATGGACTGCTTTGAATCCAACTACAGCATGGGGGTAGGCAGGGGCGGCACTGGCCCCCTTGCTATTTCTTCATATCAATCCGTTTGAATATTTACAAATGTTTAGCATTTAATCATTACACTAAACAGACACTGCAACTAGGGATGTCCCGAACAAGGTTGTTTCGTTTTTGCTTCCGACATGATCTGAGTCCTTTAATATTTACCAGATGTTGTGCTTGTACATAATACAGACTCAATTTATTGTAGATTAGCTGTAGTACTGACTTACTGAGTGACCAAAGGAGGCACCTTTGTGTTGTCAAGGAGAGAGCATTATGTTTAGTTGAGCTAGTATAGAAGCACCATGATAGAGACTTGTACGAGGCTGTCTGAGGTCAGGTCAGCGAATAAGCATCAACTTAAGCAGAAATAAAGTAGGACAGGGAATTTATATTTCTGTAAAATGGTTTTGTATTTCTGTAGAAAGTTGTCATAGTGGTAATTTCTTATGTTTCTGTGTGACAATGAATATTAAAAAAAGTATTGGGAATACATTTGAGTCAATATTGATTGAAAAGTGTAGGATCAGGTTCGGTACATCCTAAATTGCACCATTGTCCAGTTAGGGTTCCTGTCCCACATGTTGGCAGAGTGTGTTCATCTGGTTGCATGTAGCTGCCTCCACCTGTTTATATTCAGTATGTGTGTGTGCGCTGCAGACATGGTTCCACCTGGCCACTAAGGACCCAGCAGCTTATATGAGCAGCCACAAGTTCAGAGCGTCAGCCTTCAATCTCTTTCATCATATTAACACCTATGAAGACCAGGGATTCATCGTCGTAGACCTCTGCACATGGAAAGGGTGAGCGACTGTGCTTCATGTGTGTGTGTGTCTGTTAGTGTGTTTTATGTGTAATTGTTACATGTGGACATCTCTCTCTCTCCATCTGCAGTCATGACTTTGTGTATAACTACCTGTACCTGGCCAATATCAAGGAGGAGTGGGAGGAGGTGAAGAAAGCAGCGGCAACTGCTCCTCAGCCTGAGGTCAGGCGATATGTACTGCCGCTGGATATCCACAGGGTGAGGCCACACACACTCTGCAAATTATGTATATACTGTTTGTGGAGCCTGTGTTGAAGAAACAGCATTCATCGTGATTGGTTACATACATTTCTAAAACTAATAAATTATTATTTGAAGCTATGATGCCAGTGGTTAAGTCTCTGGGCTACTGATCAGAGGATCAAACCCCAGTGCGGCCATTGTTGTACCCTCAAGCAAGGCCCTTAACCCCTCCTGCTCCAGGGATGCCATACCATGGCTGACCCTGCGCTCTGACCCCAACTGGGATATGTGTTAACAACATTTCACAATACTGTAAAAATGTGACAAATAAAGTTTTTTTTTCTTTCTATCTATTTAAACATCATGGAAATAAAACTAAAGAAAATAGGAAAACATTGTATTACAATTCAACACCAGGCTGTCTGCAGGACTGAAAAAGTCATAAAAAGCTCTGAATTCAGTCACCTTAATGAAAGAGCAGGTTTTAAAATGAAAGTCGCTCTGATCATAAAAAAAAATCATCTTTGTTTTCCTTGTTACGTATGACAACCAAAAGCCTGAATCTTTGTTCTTGAGACTGCCACTGCTACACTGTAGTTTCAAGGTGGAAATGCTCAGATATGGCTTTGACTGCTTGTAGCTGATAAAAAACACCATATGGAAATGTTCACAAGTTAAAAAACTTGATTTTCAGCAGAGGGGGTCTTTAAAGGATTTTTCAAAAACCATAAAAATCATTTACAATTCTTAAATCTCTTGGCTGCTATAGGCAGTAAAGTTAGTTTAGAGTGTTTCTGTATGGACTGCCAGGAGAATTACACCTGTAAACTAAAACTGGGATTGTTTTTGTGGAGTTTCAATCAGCAGTATGTAACAGTTCCTTGTTTTAAAGCCAAAGCATGTTGTTATTGTAAACCAGGATCGACTGGCCCTGTTCTATTAGTCTCAGCTGATCCTGATACCTTTCACATAAACCCCACTTTTCTTACACTCCTGTGTAAAAGACTTGAGTGGATCAGCATTTAGTGTGTTTATTTATGTCTTTGTGTGTGTCCAGGAGGAGCAGGGGAAGAATCTGGTGTCTCTGTCCTACACTACAGCAACCGCCGTTCTTCATAGTGATGGCACCATCTGGCTTGAACCTGAAGTCCTATTTTCTGGACCAAGACAAGGTAATGCACACAAATAAATCATGGTATATAGTTGTATATACAGTCAGGCACAGAGACATTAGTAATTACATCATTTAATTCTTTATGACAAAAAAAAAAATTATAATCAGTAAAATGGATCCTTTGGGTACTCTGGGTTGTACAGTGGGGCCTCTGTCAATCAAACTTGTTCCACTGCATCCTGTTGATGCTTGATCAGAATGGGGTCTAGGAAGTTTGGAGGCCATTGTCATGTTCCTGATTGTTTGATGTTGTTGCCATGTGGTGGGGTGCATTTTCCTGTGGGGGTAGGCCAGTGACATTTGGGATTTCCATTTGCATGAGGGAGTGTGTTTGTTCTGGGACAATGTTTATTTGGGTATCTAAGTCTCATCAACACGGATGTTAAAATCCGAGGTTTTCCAGCAGAACACCACATAGTACCAAGATGATCCATGGTATTCACTTCACCTGTCAGTGGTCAGAATGTTGTGGCTGGTCGGTGTATGTTCCCTGTGGTTGAACTCTTTCTGTCTTTTTAAAATTATATTTTATGTATAACACTGTGTAAACATTGCTTATAGCCTGGTAACCCGACCAGAACTGTAGATGCAGCATACAAAAGTTATTTTTTTAATTAGGTGCATATTTATAGAGGTTTCTCTCCCCTGACCAGGAAATGTGGACAGACGGAGTCCTCACACGCAGCACCTTTGGATGGGCCACCCAAGGAAACTTCACTTCCTTGTGTCCTAATGGGTCCAAATGGGTTTGGGACGGGCTCGGGGAGTGTGCCCAGGATGCGAGGGATATGGCCAGCGTCTACCTAGGCCTCCTGTCTATCCTCTGTTTCATGGTGTCTTCAATGCCGTAAGTGCTTGTGTTGTTGCCTGGACCTCTCAGAGGATTTGCCTTTTTTTTATTTAAATGTAGTATATAATTCAGTTTGCTCTTTCTTATTGCAGACAGTACTATAGCTCATGTAAAACAGGGAATATGGACAGCGCCCTCTCTATCTGGTTTCTGCTGCTGTGGCTGGGAGGTGACTCCTGCAATCTGGTGGGCTCCTTTTTGGCAGACCAGCTTCCGCTTCAGGTGACTTGTAGGGATATACTGATTGCCTCAGTGTAGCTTTGTTCCCATGCCAAGAGTATTATTAGGAAATCTGTAAATGCTCTTATAGATTAATCCATGAAACTCTAAATTATCAAAAGCAATGAGAAATGCTCTTTGAAGCTGTGAACACCAGATATGTTGTGTTAAGTTTTGTGTTTCTTCCATCTAACCTAACAAAGGTATTTGTCATGTTTCAGAGCTGTTAAAGCTAATTATTGTTTGTCTTTTTTAACAGTGACTTAGAAAATGGATTATTCACACTGTTATTTAACGTTGGACTGCAAAAGAATACACAAAAAGCAATTGTTTTTGCTTAAATTATGTTTTTAAAATGAATTCCATAATGAGTTGTTTTGTGTGTGACTCATATTTGTTTCTCCCCGACATCCAGACATATACCGCAGTTTATTATGTTCTGGCTGACTTGGTGATGCTGGCCATGTACACGTACTACAAGATAAGCAACAGAGTGGCTGAACGTGAGTGTTGTTTTAATACACCGCTTTCTACAGTCCCAATATCAGAAGAACACAACTCTTGCCTTGTGTTTCTGTGCCTTATTTGCAATCTACTGCTTTATTTGGTGTCCTATTAAGATGTAGAACGCTGTTGGCATCAACATGACAACCTCAAAAAGTATTTTATCCCCTGCTGTAGTCACAGTCTGTTGCATAGTCGGTTGTTACCAAGGCACTGTATGTTTCTAAGATCTGTTTTATCGGACATAGTTGTTGACTGAACAAGCTCTTCATATAAAAGCTGATGAACAATGATCCAACAGGAGTGCAGACAGAGAAACAGGGTAATCCCTCATCACATGCCTCACATTGCTGTGGTGTTTTCTCCCTAACTGCTGACCTTTGGAGCAGTAAGCTTCGTCTGATGGAATGCAGTTTTCACAGGATTAATGGTAAACCCAGGTGCTGTTTCTTTCCCCAGGTAGGAGAGTTTTGCATGCGATGGGTTTAGTCTGCATCCTGGGCTTCACCACAAGCTTTGCTCACCTCCCGGGAGTAGGCATCCAGCAGGAAGTGATTTCATCTGGGTTCAGAAGTCGCTCCTTGCTCTCAACCTCTGATGTAAGCTCAATCCAGGTGAGTCCTGGATTTGTTAAAATATTATTCTAAAGGAAAAGAAGTCCTCGTATCTGGCTATTTTCATGTTCAATCTCCCCCACTTTCACTTCAGGCTTTTACCACGAAAGAGATCATAGGTTTCTCCATCGGTTCGATCTCGTCGGTGCTCTACCTCTGTTCCAGAGTTCCACAGATGTACACTAATGTAAGTATGGCGCTGCTACAAATGTGTAGTTTATTTAGCAGTACATATTCCTCACTGTTGTCGGCGGACATCACCTGATACTATTTCACTTTTTTTTTTTGCTACTGCTAATAATAAATGGGTAATAATGATGATTAGAACCAGTGTCGCTGTCTAATTCGGACTTTCCATTTTTTAATTGTTTCGCTTTTCATTTTATAATTGCGCTTGTTTTCTTGTTTAAATAAGTTGGTAAGTACCTATTTATCACAGTAAGTAAGACACAATAAATAGTTATCTGTTTGGTATAGAGGTTGTGAACAGTCCTGGGAGACGTTCAAAATTACATTCACTGTTATGTGAAAATAATAAATCATATAAGAGTTAAACAATTATATCCTCCAATGATATTTTTTTTCTTTTACTTTTTACCAGAATCATTTAATACATCCTAATGGTCAGTGAGAACAGACATTGTGAGAAAACCAACAGCTCTGAATGGGGTTTGGAAATCAACTTTATGTAAGAAGTAAAATTTGGAATGATTCAATTTGAACCAGTGCAGTTCTTGTCCTAAAAGGATTCTGAGTGATTGTTTTCATTTTGTCTGTCTAAGTTTGCACAAGATGAAGCAAAAAATGCATCTAAAAGTGAAAGAAGCAAGATTCAGTGTACCTGAAAGCTGAGCAGGTGAAAATGGAAGTGAATGTGATCTAACATGGAGGCTGCTTTTGCTTCTGTAGTCTGGACATGTCATAGAGGTTAAAAGTAAAAGACACACTCCTGTGCAATATCACCTGAATATCAAGTGATTCAAACTGTAGACTGGGAGTCATCTTGTCAGTATCTTGGTATATTTACAGGCTTTGATTGTGCCGTCTATAAATATCATCTTTCCATCGTTTGCACCCATGAAGCCCCATATCATCACGCTCCCACCTCTGTGCTAACATCTGACCAAAGCTGGATTGTGCAGATAGTGCAGTGTGTGTGGCGTCACTTTGGCTCTGCACCACTGCAGCTCTCCTTAGTGGTACTGTGGCTTGTTCTGTACCTCTGGATCACTGCTGCAACTCTCGTTTTAGTTGTTCATTGATCTTTCTGTATCTTTTTCCATCTTAACAAAGTCTCACAATAAGATTTTTCAGTTTTCAATTATTTTCCATGTGGAGACACGACGCAGCTCATAGGTCCAAACCTGAGAAGGTTCTGGTGTTCGCAGCTCATTTTATTAACATGTTCATTTGTTTTTGATTTGTTCATAAGAGGAAAAACTCTACTTGTCAATTTAGAAACAATGCCTTTATCGAGAGGTGACACAGTTTTGAATCTTTCGACATTTAAGTGAATTTTTTTGAACTGTCATGTTTTAAAACGTGTTTTGTCCTCACCACTTCCCCTCCCGTTGTCTCTGTTCTCCCCACAGTACAAGAGGAAGTCTACAGAGGGAGTGTCTTACTTCTTGTTCGCGCTGGTTATCCTGGGAAACACTACATATGGCCTGAGTGTCCTACTGAAAAACCCTGACCAGGGCCAGGGCGAGAGCAGCTACCTAGTCCATCACCTGCCCTGGCTCGTTGGCAGCCTTGGCACCCTCTCCTTAGACCTCATTGTATCCTTTAACGTGGCGGCTGCTGCTGCTGGGCCTCAGGGCTCTCCTTAGTCCCATGTACATGCTACATTGTAGGCAATGCTGAGCTGACAGAGTCAATAGTTCAGTAGAAAGGTTCAGGTCTTGTGACTGTGTGTGTGAAAACACAATATACAGTATCAAAGGTCCAGCACTGGCAGGGAAATTGGTTTGCTGCCAGCAGAGCAGCACGACTGTGAAACGGCACTACTGGCCCCTGGAGGCCACTTAGTTACTTTGCACTGCACAACATTCATAGACCAAGTATCAGGTTGCTTGGTTTTCAGTTATTATGTGGACAATGCAGAAGCTCTCCACACCTGCTGCTGTGCATCATGCACCTTGACGCCTCTGAACCCCAAAACCTGCTGACAGGTTAGAAAGGCATGTTATCTTTAAAATAAATCACCATAGTTACACCATTTATCATAGCCACAAACTGTAAAAGAACATTTAATGAAAACTTGAGACCCAAACATAGAACAAATCACCAGCCAACAGACAAATATTGGTTCATGTTTTTTCACTGTGTGTTGAATCTGACTATCCCTGTACCACATCCAACTCTGTAGTTGTGCTTCATCATTTTTGTTCCAGGTCACATTTTACACATGTTGACAGCTCATCCTCCTGTCATCCTGTCTTCCAGACATTTAACATATTTCATTGAGTTTAGGGCTAATAACCACTGCACTAGATCTCTGGATAGGTAAGCTTCAAAGTGTTTTCTAATATTATGCACCTGCTACTGGAATAAACACCAACACAGCTTGAAGTGAAGACATTTAATAATTGAGGTAGAGTATATTCAATTATGAGCTTTAGAGATGCTGTAGCATTGGACAGAGTCTGGCTATTTCTGGTCTTTAGCAGGGAGCATACCTATGTTCCCCGGGTCCTATGTTCCCTGCTTTGTATGGGACCGGGGAACAAAGGACCCTTTTTAGGAAAAGCAGGGAACATAGGACCCTAAAAAAGGGTCCTATGTTCCCTGCTTTTCCCCAAAAGGGTCCTATGTTCCCCGGTATGTATTGCGACCGGGGAACATAGGACCCTTTTTAGGAAAAACAGGGAACATAGGACCCTTTTTAAATGTTACAATTTCATTTAGCAGATGCTTTTCTCCAAAGCGACGTACATCTGAGAAAGAACAACACAAGCAAAGATCTCGATAGAAGGCGAAAAACTCTACACAGTGCTGACAGACAGTGCTTGAGAAGTGCACAGTTTTAATAATGGGAATAACAACAACATCATCCATATGCATATATAAATAAAAGACATACAACATAGGACCTGGGGAACATAGAGATGACCCCCTTTAGCCTTAGCTAAGCTAACCCGTTCCTGGCTTCAGCTTCACATTCACCAAGCAGACAAGTAAGCATGTTTCCTTGTTTACTGTTCTTTAAGTACAGTTTTCCGTAGAAGAATTTACATCTACAAACATACACACTACACCTCATTTAATGACACCAACTGAAAGTGCCACGCTGGAGTTTAACAGCCTGGCCTCAAGGTTTTATCATCATCATGTGAGCACAGCACAAACTAAAATAAAAGTGTTGAAGTTAGACTTTGGTGCAAGACGTCATCTACAAGACTAAGATTAGGCAATAATGCAGGATGTGCCTTAGTTGACATTGCACTTAAGGCTTGATAACTAGAAACATTACCACACAGTTAAATGTTTGGTGCTTGTAGGAACCACAGTCCCTGGGCCCAGTTTGTTCTTTTAGTAATCTAAGTTTCTGACTGAGGATATTCAGTAAAATTAGCGTGCTAGCAAGTGTCTGTGATCAAGTCATCATCTCCTGTTCATAGATGTGTATGTTTCTGGTTGAAGTCCTCTGACAATCATTGGATTTGCAATAAAAAGACTCTATTTGATAACATCCTTATATTTCTTTAACGCCGTGATTCAGATTTCAGTCCAGTTTCTAATTTATCGCAAAGCTCCGCGGCGTGTGGACGTCAGCTCGGATGAGACGGCGCCTCTGATCAGGACCTGAGCCAACACACTGAGTGTACTGGTGGGACTCCAGCTAACGCTCTCCTCCTGTGAAATCTTCAGAATCACTTTTCCAACACAACTTCAGGATCAAAACAAACTCTTCAATTTTATAGTTTTATTTATTATGCATTCATTCTCTTTGTTTACAGTGTGTTTTTTCTATCTGCAAAGTACTGACTGATAAAGAAGTTCACCTGATCTCAGCTGATTTATAGTGCTCTTAACTTTTAAAAGTTTTAAAGGGACAGTTCAGGGTTTCAGATGTTGGGCATAGAAGGAAACTCCTCCTGTCAAACTGAAGCTTAATGTCAAACCATATGTAGATATCAGAAATGTGCTGGTTGGAGTTACTGTAACACACGGAGGTTTTTTCTGGTGCTGTGAAGTTGCCAAACACTTGAACCGTTTAGCTAACCACTGCATGAAGCCCTGTCTGATTCTGATCTTGTTTACAGTGTTTCAGAATACCTCCTGTAACTTGCATCTTTTGTTTCCGGGCTCTCGAATATGTAAACGCAGTGAAGACATTTGTATTTATGGCTACACCGAGTGCCAAAAACATAACCTAACAAGTAAACCCTTTTTATTTTTTATTTGTAATCTTTTCCCTTTTTATTCTCACATTCACATTTATTCAAATCCTAGACCAGTTGTGGTTGCACCGGTGATGTCAGATTGTCACTGCTTTGTTCCATTCACACATTTTCATCTTCTCTGTTTTGCACAAACGTTGGTTTTTTACTTTGATAAATGTTAGATATATTTAGTGCGTCTGTGAATTGTAAAGAATAAACGGATGAAAAATGAATTTCACATTTTCTGTATTTCTTTCTGGTGTCATTGAGGCTTATCCCACTTCTTTCACACTGGTGTTCCAGTTTTCTTCTTGCTGTGATTTATGAGTTTTATAATAACCGGTCCTCTTGAGAATGAAAAACTCTCTGGGAGCTCTCCCTCCCCAACAGTTTCCTCTCTGCACCTCCCACTTTTTTTTTCAGCCCAGCAGAGGTCAAGGTCTGCTCTTGGCCTTAACGTTAAACTTTGACCATTTGCCTTCTCTGACCTCCACCCCCAGCGACTGTGTTTGGCCTGCTTCTGGGAGGCCTTGACATCCGTGTTGTTTTTCTTCATTAGCAGATTCACGCTGGCCTCTCGGCAGCACCCCTCCTCCCTCATAACACTCACGTATTTCCCCCTCACTATTAAACATAATGCAACTGAAGACAGTAAGGGCCCACCCACCGAGGAAGTAAGGTCAAAACTAAGAAATACCACGCTTTCAGTGAGCGTGTGTTGTCTATCTGGGGGTGTTGCAGTGTGCGGTTGTGAAACAGTGGCAGAGAGACTGTTAAGCAGCTTGGGGAGTTTGCAGGAAGAGCCAGTGATAGGGCGCATCCATCCATCACCAGGGATGAACAAGAGGCTGTTTATAAACTATATACTGGGAATGTCTTAATGAGATGGTTCCTACAAGCAGCAGAGGGGAGGGGGTCCTTTGTGACTAACCAAAAGGCCTCATTTGGGAAAATCATAGGAAGAAGTTTGAATATAAAAAAAAAAATCCAGCATTGTGATGCACAAACTCACGTTTTATCTTCAAATGCTTATATTTCCCCCATTCTCCTTCATAAAACACCTGAATCTTTCCCTCACTGACACGTTTTGTCCCCCAGGAAAACAAGATCTTTGGTCAGGTTTCTGCATGTTTAGCTAAAACACACATCTCATATGAAAGGTTGTGTTTACTCTGTGTGTGGGAGTGTGTGTGTGTGCGTGTGTGCGTGTGTGTGTGTGTGTGTGAGGGAGAGAGA
This sequence comes from Chromis chromis, assembly GCA_900302755.1. NCBI lineage: Eukaryota > Metazoa > Chordata > Actinopteri > Pomacentridae > Chromis > Chromis chromis. The sequence continues at coordinate 10,711 of OMNN01042698.1, forward strand.
GAGAGAGAGAGAGAGAGAGAGAGAGAGAGAGAGAGAGAGAGAGAATAGAGGCTCAGGCTGCTGTCAACATTACAAAAAGTGAAAGCTGGACAAAGTGAGAGGACGCTGGGACAAAGCACAGCAGGACTCCCACCATCAGCGGTGAGTCCACAACCTCTGAGTAGCACAGCTGAAACCCAATACACTTTTATCTGCAATGGTTCAAAGACTATAACATTAGAAGTCTGTGTGTTTCTTTGCTGGGCAGTGTTAGTAATTCAAGATTTCATACTATTTTGAAATAGCTAATTGGAATTTGCTTTGGTGAGCTCACATAAAAGAAGAAAGTCAAACAGACTGTACAAAAATGTAAAAGCCATTAAATGAAAACCATGGTTCTTTGGGATGCTATCATTCACAACACCCCCTTTTTAACCCCTACAATAAATGAAATCATGTTTGTGGCCCCAGCCTTGAGGGGCTCGTTCCTGCAGCATCCACAGGCTGTGATTTTTACACATTTAGCAGTGATTAGGGTGACGTGTGCTATTCTGATGACGATGATGAGGTCTAGAAGCGTGCTGTTCTTATGAGAAATGCATTGCGTGTTGTTTAATCAGTGTACATAACGTGTCCATGAAACTAGAACAGAGAAGAAAACGAACAAACAATGCAGTGTGAAAGTCCAACCTCCCCGTGACCTCCACAGAGCAGAGGAAATGGTTTCAAACAAATGCTTTAAGTGCACACAACTTACATTTGACAATTTACATTCCTCCTCGTGATAGCCAAATACCTCTTGCGTGTGCTCAGACATAAGCTATGGACTTTACTGACAGGATCCACTTTAAAGTGAGCGTCAGTTTGCAGAGAGGATCAGTAAACAGGCCGTTATCGAGCTGCAGCTACCAGCCAGCAGCCGTCTGATAAAGACAGGGGCCGAGCACACGGAGAGGACAACCCCAGCACGATTTATGATGCTCGGAATTTATCTCTGGCTTACACTGTGAGTGATTCAGGACTAATGAGTTTAGGGGTTTGAACATGCCATCAGTTTATTATTTTTGGTCTGGACCACTGAGGAGGAATTACACTTAGTTGTGTTTTTCCTGTTTGATTTGTTTGAGCTTGTGTTATGTAGAAATGACAAACTGTACTGCATCCCTGTTATACTTTTCATCTTGATGCAGTTAGTGCAAAGCAGAATCTCTGAGAGAACTGAACCAACTTTGCTCCATGTGAATGAGTCCTTAAAGTCTTTCCTTCCTTGTTCCTCTTCTTTTCTTCACCACACTCCTCTCCCAGGGGGTGAGCCCTCATTACTAATAAGGCCTGTGTGTCCAACAGTGTGACACCTCCAGAAGATCCATGGTGACATTTGGACACTCTCAGATATAGTCCCCATCATTCTGGTCTCCCTCCATTCCTCTGAGGTCAGACCGTGGAAGAGATGGATTATTATTATTATCATGGCTTGTTTTGCCACATATGTCAGGATGTGACACACTGCTGCTGACAGAGAAATAACTGAAACCACCTTTTCTCTCACAGTGGACTCATGTCAGAATCTAGCAGCATTCTATTTTAAAGGCTTTTTTTAAACACAGGAATCATACAAAGACACATTAAGAATGAATTTCTGAGTCCAAAAACCACAAGGTAGAAGTTCTGCCTCTTTAGTAGTTTCAGTGCACAAGAACACTTAAGAAATTTTGGAACTTCGTAACCATCCAAGAGCTGTTCACTAGACCAGTGGTTCTCAACTGGTGGGTTGGGACCCAAAAGTGGGTCGCGAAGCCATTTTTAGAGGGTCTCAGAAGCATGTCCCCCTCAAAAAAAGTAGTGGTTTAAATTTTTTTGTATTTTAAGGGACTTGTTTCTTGTGACACAGTTTGCTTTCAATAGCAGGATATTTAGTGGTGGTGACACCAGTAGTTGTCCACTATTAACCTCTAGATGTGGCTCTGCCAGCTTATTGGAGAAATTTATGCTGAAACGTGCCAAAAATAAACCAACATGTGCTCAGAATCTGTCAGAATGGACCAAAAAATATGCCCAAAACTTGGCAAAAGTGTCCAAATATACCAAAATGGTTTGTATTTTGCACTTCTGCATGTTGCGATTTCCACAATATAATTAATCTTTCAGGCCTACCTCTACCAACCTTTACCCAATCTAAACTTGAAATCCGTTGCAATCTGTGTACGTTAAGGGTAAAATAGCTCCTAGTATGATTGAGGACACTCTTAAAGTCTTCCTTCAGGACTCTCTGAGCCCATCTTCATTCCTCTCTGATGTCTCATTGACTCTGTAACACACAGGAGGCAACGTTCAGCCCCGAGGTCGGTTGCAGCCAAACACAAGCGAGAACAACACCGAAAAACTGTGCAGAAGTCGTTTTAGCCTGCAGACAAATGGTTTAGATTTTTCTCATAGCACAGCAAATATTGTACAAAGGGGGGGAAAAGAGCTGAGGGTGATACTTGTGTGTTTGTGCTCTCATATGGCATGTGTTGTTGGACAATAGCTGCTCTATGTGGCGCCTCTCCCCGAGCCTGAAATTGTTATCTGTCATTCTCTCCCCCCCCTTTTCTTTTTTTCACTCTCCTCCTCTGTACTTCCCTTTCTCTTCTGTCTTTCTCTCTCTTGTGTCTTCTTTCTGTCACACAGTCTGTCATTCTTTTCCTAGAATGACTGCTTTGCTGTTGTTCTTCAGGAGTCGTTGACACAAGTCTCCTCGCACACATAAATCCAGTGGTAAACTTGCGTTACTTAACACTGGAGTATTGCAGCTCGTGTACATAAGGAGGTTTAATGGCAAGTCCTGCTTGTTCAGTTACATTCAAATGTGGTACTCGTTAATCAGGTGACTTTATTTTAATTTTGTGTTCCTGTATGCGGCATTCTTACCTGTATTTGAAGGGTACAGTAGTGACATTTGTAAAACTAAGCGGTCAACATTTTAGATTAGATTAGATTAGGTAGAACTTTATTAATCCCTTAGGATGGTTTCTTCAGGGAAATTAAGGTTCCAGTAGTCCAGCACCGACAATAGACAGACAGTAAAAAGGCACGAAGGTCAAGAATAATATAAAAACTAGTGCTAAAGTAATAATAATAATAATAATAATAATAATAATGTGTAATACCAACATTGATCTTTTGCAGTTTCTTATCGTACTGGACAATTTATTATTCTAGCTTTAGCAGAGCTTAGCAGAACACAATAAAGTGATTCTAAGGAGTCCCTGTAGGGCAGTTTGCTCGTTTTGTTTTGTTCTCTGTGAAGTCAGAGGTCAGTTCAGCTACAGACCGTCATCCCCGGAGAGCTCAAGAGCACAGAGTAGATTCTTGCCAATGTAAGGGAAGGGCTTAAACCTGGAGTCTGTCGCTGGCACCTTCTAACTGCACCGCTCAGTCCATGACTAAAAGCCAAAGTTTGTCTTGACAGTTAATTAATTTTTATGAGGGCACTTCATCGGGGTGAGCCAGGGTTAGATGGGTCCTGACAGTAAGATCCAGGAATGCAATTAACCACTTTCTCTCCAGATACTGAGATGCTTTCTGATTTCCTTCATTCAACTGCCAGTTTTACACAGATCTTAGAAGTGTGCATCCAAACACACAGCTCCACCACACATATTTTAATCACCCCTAATTCATGGGGCGCACTGCCTATTTTTCTTCCCTCTTCTGCTTGTAAACATCCAGTATTCATCAAGACTGGTGTTCTGTGAATATTTGTTTTGATGGCTTCATGTTCTGTTCCTTCTGCCATCATTTTTCCAATTTGTTTTGCAGTTTTTTATGTTGTAATTACAAAAAGAGTTATGTAAGGTCGCACGAAGCCAGTGGTTGGTAGTTTTTTACATAAAGTGAATGAATGGAGTAGAAAGTGGAGCACCCATCATCCAGTGCATCCAAACTAGAATATGAATATTACATTTAATGATTATATATTATTGTAAAGTGGTACTTCGAGCTTAAAAATTGTACATCAGAGCCTCAGAACTGCTCTGTCCTCCTCCTCCACACACACTTTTACAACACAAACATGCACCGGGAAGGACAAGCAAGCAAGTCCAGACTTGACAACCTGCCAGCAAGCTAACTTCTTTGGCTACGTTTAGGACAGTCAGTAACAGTAAAAATGTGTACAGCCTCTATTTGTCACAGCATTCTTCTCCAATCAAGGTAAATGAATGTGAAAGTTGGATAATATCATTACAGAGACTTCCTGAATAAAGAATTATTTAAGTTACTTGCTTAGACTTGAAGAATACGCTGAAATTTATCTGTGTTCTTTTCGATTTAAGGTAAAATAATGATTTATGAAGGCTTTTCATTGAGCTGTAACGTTGGTTATTTCTCTGTAATAGTATTGACTCTCTGTGTGCCTCAAATCTCTTGACTTCTTGGATAAAGTCTGTAAAGTTATTTGCTTAATCATGATGAATGGTCCATGACTAGGGGTGGGAATCACAGGGCCATCAACCCCCGCTACCCTTCTCACTCTCCCCACTGTGTTTTGTGCGTCACTTCTACCGACACTTTCCGTCTGTTTCGTGCTAAATTTGAATCCTCTTGGTAAATATTTGACTTTCTGGACGTCTCATTTAATAGATTTCTGACTGTCTGGTCAGACTGTCAGTGCAGCGTGACTCTGGTCTGGACTGGGTCATGTTGTTGTAACTCTCAGCCTCATTCAGTATTTTCCTGTCACACTAACCTCTTGTGTGTGTGTGTGTGTGTTTGCGCTGTGTATTTCTGCCTGTTGTGTATACTGCAGTCCACAGAGACAAAGCCGGGGTTTGGTTGTCTCGTCATGATTTATTCATACCACGAGTGACTGTGCAGGTGTGTGTGTATACAGTCCCTGACAAAAGTCTTGTCACTTATCCATTTCGTAGAAACAACAGCTTCTAACCTGACTTTTAATTAATCCATTGGTTTTAGAAATGGCTCATATGAAAGCTAAAACCCTCCCAAATTATGTTTAATATACTAAAATAAATTTGCTTCACTGATGAAAGATTGATC
>OMNN01042704.1:0-16244 GCA_900302755.1 Chromis chromis
TGGGTTTCTGCAGAAACAGATGGAAGGAACCTACTTCTTCACCAAGGCACCAAGGCACCAACCCATATAGATAGATTCATGATGTCTGGACACAAATCTGATCTGACCTCTTGCAATGCAGCGCAGACAGTCCGTCCAAAAGATTTGATTTAAGAAACAAATCTGATTTTCCTGCAGTCTGAACGATGCAGACACAAACCAAGGCACTTAATTAAATTACGTACTTTGATATATTTTGGATCATTTTGCTGTATTTGTTTGAGCTTTGCGGTTTGTGCTTGATGTCATGTGATGCTGCTGTTTTGACCAGATAACACCTGGGTGTGAGATCTGCAATCTGATTTATCTGGTAAAATAAAGGTTATAACATAATCCCATGTGTATATATTTGCACAAAACTCCAAACTGAAATGTACAAAGGCAATAAACAGATGACAGGTACAACAATTCCTTGTAGTGTACTGTTGGAGGCAAAAAGTACTTGAAAACTTGTTTTGTACATTTTTAGAGTCAATTAAAATAGTTTAAATTGTTCCCATGTTTAAAGCTCCAAACTGACTTAATGACACAGTTAATTTGATGATCCCATTAGGACAAACTCATTAAAATATTATGGCATAATGCAACTATCTGTATAAATTTGGTGTTTTGCAGTAGCTCTGAATGCTACAGGGTTAAATGTGGATTAAGAGCTCCTTTCTTGACTGTGTTGACGAACGGCAAGCAACATCTTCCATTGAAGTCCTTTCTGGAACCTTTGCTGCTGTTCTTGCCCTCCTTCACCCATCTTTTTGCATCGCCTCACTGTGAACTGTATAATAAAGCAGAAATGCCATAAAAACGAGTCTTAAAAAGGGCTCTGAGGACACGAATCTGCCCCGTTGAGACCTTTTTCTTTCTGCTTTTCTCGTGGGTTTTGCAGAAAAACATGCAGATCTGGTTTAAAAGGAGTATTAAAGTATTAAATGAGGTGCAACATTAAGCTAAAGTTTTAACAACAAACGCTGCCACAGCTCCATCTTTGCTTCTTTTGTCACAATCCATTAAGTAAGAAATTAGATGGGTGAATGTGGAGGCTTGCGCTTAATCTCTGCTAATAGTCGTCTCAGCTCGCAGTAGGCAAACAAGGGAGAGGATGGAAACTTTCCTGTGTCCTTCAAATGCCGATCTCTTACTAATGTAAGCTCTTCAAGTAAAGTGCACCCAGTTTAAATAGCTGACACGCTATATAATGACAGGACTTAGATTTTTGCAGACTTAAGTGGCCTTTTTACCTTAAAGCTCTTCAGTATCACAATGTCTCCATAGAAAGTACCTCAGTGTTCATTGAAATGGATACTTAGCTTTAACCTGCTCACATATCTAAATCATTAGGGGGCATTAGAGAGGCTAAATACAACCAGAACTGTCATCTGTAGTTGCAGCATTTTTCTTGAACTGATCAAAAAGTTAAATAAGATTGAAAAAAACAACAACACAAAAATGTGTTTTGAGAACTTGCAATTTGGCTCCTTCCAAAGCAGCTCAATTGAGAATTTTCTGATATGTGATCTTGTTTGTAAAAGCTGTTCACTTCTTTTAATTTTTAAATTGTCCTAAAAATTGTCAGACATCCATGCAAACATTAAAACAGACTTTGCTTGCTCCTTTTATACAAACTGGCTGTTAAAGAATCATCTTCGAGTGCACTTCTCATGCAAATTCAAAGTCCTTCTTCTGGGCAAATATATATCATAGTTGATCTGAGACTTCATAACAGGGTGCAGTCATCCAAATTAGTTAAACCAAGAGGCTATGTGTTAAAGTTAAAGTCTTTGTAGTGCAGAAAGAGGAAATTAAATACCAAAAACTAGAGATCAATTATTAGTAATCAAGGATATCGACAACAAATATTTGGAACAGACAAACATTGGCAGTAAAACTGAAAATGTTGATGTCAAAATTGAGAAATTTCCACACAGAACTTTGCTAAAATGTCTCTGTTTATTCTAAGCTAAGTAGTTTATTGCATTGCATTACATTTTATACATGCAAAAATATCCCTTAGGCACGTTTTTAAAATGCATGTATAATATATGAATGCATTTCTGGCTATTTGAGTCCTGCAGATTTAAAATGTCAGTCACTTAAGGCAGTTTGTATTAAAAATGAATACTGACGACACAGAGAACATCTATGAATTTATTAGTACTCTCCTCAGTCTGACAATGTTGTGAGTTTTATTCTTCAGTGTTGACTTATTATACACCGATCAGCCATAACATTCTGACCACTGACAGGTGAAGTGAATAACATTGATCATATTGGTACTATGTGGTGTTCTGCTGGAAAACCTTGGATTTTGCCATCCGTGTTGATCAGACTTAGACACCCAAATAAACATATTCCCTGAACAATCATACTCCCTCATGCAAATGACAATCCCAAATATCACTGGACTACCCCCCGCAGGAAAATGCCCACCACCACATGGCAAAAACATCAACCTCCAAACTTCCTAGACCCCATTCTGATCAAGCATCAACAGGATGCAGTGGAACAAGTTTGATTGACCGAGGCCCCACTGCACAACCCAGAGTACCCAAAGGATCCACTGCCAACATCCTTTAGACCCTTATGGACACCCTGAGAGGTCCTCTTGTCCATGTCCAATGGTTCAGAGCATTTTTGACCACATAAGGGGGACCAACACATTACAACATTAGGCCGGTGGTCATAATGTTATGCCTGATCAGTGTAAATCCCACACACGTTTAACCCAGGGTTGATGGTTTCATACCAGCCTGCTGTCACAAATTACACCCAAGTCACCACTGTTTACTTACAACCTGGATCTGTAAACCCTCAGTTTGCTCAGCAGGCTAGTACATTTTCAGTTCATAAGAAACATTTACTACTGTGTTTACCCTTGAGTTTAAAGGTGACAGTGTGAGAAATATGATATGATTTTTTTCCCACTCTAGTACTGGATATGTGATATCAGCCTTAACCATTTGGCTATCAGAGGGCTGCACTACAAATAAAAAAATAATGGGTTAGTGAGGTATGTTGAGCCTAAAGCCAGAGTTATCACTGTGACTAAGGAGGCCCTCACCTAACCGGCTCCAGAGGTGGTTTTGTTCAGAGTTTCAGATTTAAACTATATGCATAGTGTTGCCAAAGGAACCCACATGCATCCAGTTGGTGATTCAGAAAATGCATACCTATGTCTTTATGCTTGGTTCTGATTTGCTGCTAAGTGCATTTTACACCACTGATGTTACATCTAATGGAACACAGATTATAAAATTGATTAGTCTATTGGTATTTATCTCAGAGAATATTCAATCAGTAACATTAATTTGACTTTGATTTGGCCAAAAACTAAAGTGATTTCCACGGGTCAGCATCAGACCAAAATATACTTCTTGATTATCATTAATGTATGAAGTTTAAAGTTTAACAGCTCTAATGTGCCGCCATCATGTTGGAAATAAGTGGATGCACTGAGTCACTGAGTGGGAATATAAATATATTATCTTAGATGATGAACAATTTCTACCAGAATTCGTCTCTTGCATCATTTGCAGTAATTGATTTTAACCGTGATACATTTTTATATTCTTCATAGCTCTCCATTATAATAACTTGTTCCTCTTGACTGAAGTAGGCAGCCATCCGTCAGTCTATTTTGTGAGGAGGAAGAGTCAAATGATGCATTAAATGTCCCCTTTTATGGGTTCACACACAGAGTCTGATGTAGAAAACCTGGGTTAACAAAGACAGCTGATAACCACCATCATGATAGCCATTATATCTGAATGGGGTTTTAGGTTTTGTCGAGCCAACTAACACAAAGAAAGCGTGGATATGTCAAACTTGCTTTGTAGTACACTCCTCTGCCAACCCCAGTATGGTGTAGTTTTAAGATTTTTTTTCTTAATTTTATCATCTCAGCAAAAGATCAACTGTAATGGATGATGCTACAAATTGCTAAAGTATCTGATATAGATTAACGCTAACCCTAAGATATATTCATAGTAATGGAAGTAATTGCAAATAGTCACAGACCTGACACACAGCCATGCAGGGAGCAGGGTCACAGAGCCAAATGTATTTATTTGAAATTGCTATAAACACTTTTTTTGGCTGAAAGGATTGACGTTCTCCTTTCAGTGTGGGCCACATAATTAGTTTGCATTGTATGTTTATGAACAACCAAAGTGTTAATTTACCTGAACAATATAGTTTATTTTTGGTCCAGTGATTCACAGTGTTCACAGTGTACCAGCATTTTTTCTGCCTGTGCTTGAACATCATCCACGTCCCTGCCATACAGCTTGATGCAGTGTTAACTGTGTTAGTTATGCAAATTATGCTGGAAGAGAGTTTGTACCAAGAGATGACTATATGCAGCAGTGCACCTTTGGTGTTTCATTAAAGCTAAGATGAGCCAATTGTTACACTTTGGTCAGAAAAAAATAAAGAAAAAATGAATAGCAACATGAGCACCAGTTATATACAATTTTTCTTTAGTTATAGGTTATACATTTATAATAGGCTTAAAGTTCATCCCTTTTACAAATATCACCGTCAGGTTTATTCCAAAGATCTTTAATGTCTCTAATGTACATCAGAGGACAACTCTCAGACCACCAACAAGTAGCATCCTTCATGTGAATGTTCCTACAATTCCTGTATGACAAAACACACTATTCTTATGAAAACTACCATTCCCTTGTGGGCACCCACAAGCTTTTTGAAGAAAAAAAAATCTTGCTCACTTGAATGAGTGACAGGTGTGTAGGAGGAAGGTGTGACTTGAAAACAATGAGAAATTCTACCCCACACTGTCTCACTTACTGTTGACATATCTGACCTGAAGTATATATATATATATGATTAACACATTGCAATCGAATAAATATTTCAGCAGTAAGCGAGGCAGTATGCAGAGGTTCTTCTCATTTTTCTTAGGGTACTTACTGGCAGCAACAGATCAACATTATATTCTTTGGTGTTAAGGTATACTGTGTCATCAGAAGTTCGAACTTTTCGGTGATCTGGTCACATGCAAATCAAATATAGGAGTGGAGTTGCTGTTGGATTCACCTGTTTAGATACTGAGTGACACATAAGCAAATGGGAAGGTTGTGTCCACTTTTTCTGTTTCATTTTTTCTATTATCTATATATATTATCTGTTCTATCTTTACTATTATCACAGTTTTGTTTTTGAATATTTTTCACTTGTGTATTCTGTCTATCATTTCCGGTATTGTATCAATCAAAGCATGATTGCACTCAAATTTGTGTGCCTTCGTGTGAAAATGGTCATATAAATATATTCATTAAACATTCAGTGTAGAATAGTGTTCAGTCTGTGTACTATTATTTGCACGAAGCTGCTGTATGTTTGTTTGAAATGTAAGTCGGAAATGTTTACAGAGATGGTTCACATCGTTAATCTCTCTGTGTTTATGGTTCACATAATTTTTCTTTTATCTACCCAGTGAGGATGCCATGGAGTACTCCAAAGAGTTTGTCACATCTGTGGTATTAGGAAAAGACCTGGTACCAAGGTATGTCTTTTACAGTATGTGGTATACTGAGGTTAACCTCACTCTTCTGCAGTATTACCACAACTGCTTTTGGTCTCTCCTAGGCTGGGCCTGTCACAACTGGAGGGTTTCCGACGCCACCTTCTGGAAGTCTTACAAAAAAGTAACAAGCCAAAGGTGATTTAAACTCTTGGTACTACAGAAGATGACAAACAGACAGACAGACCTTTACACCATTTGTATTATGAAAGCATAAAAACATTAGATTGTGTTGCCAACAACCTGCTGTGTGTTTTATCGACTATTGACAAAGACACAGTCCTGCTGTTTAAATATTAATGACTGATTAAATAGTAATCATATTTAAAATGCATTTGCATTTTCATCCATCAAAAACAGCAGCTCTTTGTTTTACATTGATAAAATAAACAGCAGCTTTACTCGCAACCTTTACCAACACAGCAGTCATCTTTTCTGTAATGAAAGCATCGTGTAGTGAAACCCTGGCTGTTGCAGGAAAAACATACAATATACAGAAGATAAATTTAGATTCAAATGTCAAAGTTACATAACAACAATACATTTTATTCTCAACAGTGGAGGATCATTGCGGGAGGCACTAAATGCATCCCAAAGTCAGAGCTTCCACTAGAGGATGATGATCCTCAGTCTCAGCCGGCAGCACCCCCCAGCAGCCGCCTGTGGCTACATCCCAGTGACCTCAGCATTGCCTTGTCAGCCTCCACACCCCTCTTCCCTCCTGGCAGGATCATCCACGTGGTGCACAACCATCCTCCAGAGACATGGTAGGGAAGCTGACTTCAAAGCTGTGGGTAGATTATAGCAATGAAATCCCAACATGTTCTTCTTTTCAACTGCTGTTTTCTGAAGTCAGTTCAGTGATGTTCCTGCTTAAAGGACAAAATATGCATTTTTGCCATTTTGTTATGTCTGATAAACAAATTAAAAAGAGGGCGGCTGTCAAGCTATAGTATTTATTCTTTGTCCTCCTCTCATATTTCCTCACCCTTTTATTGTTCCTCTTTTTACTGCACTGCTTATGAAAACTGGTTGTTCAACGGTGCTGTACAAATAAACCTTCCTTGCTTGAATTTGAGACATTGTATAGTTTTACATATGAGCTTTTTGTCCCAATTTGTCAGTCTATTCCGACTTCTCAAGGCTCATTTGTAAAGAGTATCACATACATGTAGGGTATTTTGGGTAAAAGATACTGAGGCAAATTAACATATATGTTCACCTTACTTCACCGTAATTGACGGACTGTTGCTCTCTTTGTCTCTCTTTATCTCTGCAGCTGTGGCCAGGAAGAGCCGACCTATTCAGCTCTGTGGGGGGACAACAAGGCCTTCAATGAGGTCATAATATCACCCGCCATGCTTAATGAGCACATGCCCCACATGGTGATGGAGGGCCTAAACAAGGTTTGTTTTATCTCTGTGCATGGGAATGGATTTTTTAAGGAGGTTTTCATGAAATGGGGGAAAATTTGCCTTTTGTTCTTGATTTCCAACAATGGGTGACTGAATTAATGGATGATTAGTATGTGTGTATTATGATTAACTATATAAAATGCATATTTTCAACAAATCGTACATCGTAATATATTTTAGATATTTATCTTTCTTTTTCCACTGATATTTTCAGGTTATTAAACCTTGCAAAGAACTTTCAGTTATAGAAAAAAACTCATATGAAGATGGGTTATTGATTCATCTCTGACCTTTAAATCTGCCTATGCTATGACTTAATATCATAGCAATCAAATGGAGAAATATCATATATATTAGTTTCTGTCATATATTTTCATTGCGCTGTAAAAACTATGTAAAAACTGACAATTACCAAGAATGAGGTTTTCATAATTCGGTGCTATTCAGTGTTAAAGTTATGGACTTTCTTTTAGAGGCGTTTTGAAACATTTATTCTGACTCCATTGTTAATTTATGCATGTGACCCATCATTAACCCACAACTTACCACACCTTTTGTTTTCTCCACATTGCTCCTGTCTCAAAGCATGGGAACTGCTCACTCGTGGTTGGTTTCGTGGTCTTTATGAGTGTATTCTTCATGGACGCTGAACATCTGTTTTGATAACAGGGTATTACTTTGTGACTTTGCATGTGAAGGATCGACTTTGGGGTTTGCACTTTCTTGTGGCTGCAGAGTTCATGTTGTATGTTTGTTCCTGTTTGTATACGGTGTGTTTTCACTTGGGTTTGCCTTTGTCTTTGTGGTTCAGCCCTGTACCTCTGGATGGATGTTTCTGTTTGTTCTGTATGTGTGTATGAACTGTGTGTTTACGTATGCTGTGCCTAGTATGTAGTAGTAGTATGATACCTCTGGTGTTTCTGCAGGTACTGGAACCATTTTGTCCCCTGTCTGAGCAGGAAAGCCTGGAATCAGAGGAACTGGAAGTCAGTCTACCCACGAGCAGTACCACTGTGTTAATTACCTCAGAAAGCAAACTAAACCCTAGTCCTCTTCCATCTGATTCCTCATCTCCCTCCCACAAAGACCTGCCATGTACTGATTCCCTCACAGAGACTGAGGCTGTCCCTGTCCCTCTGACTGCTGTTGCCTCTCCTTCTTTTCCAGATGCTGACTCTGTTCTTCCACCTCCTCCTATGTCTGACTGTACTTCTACCCCTCTGCCATGCTTGGTGTCTGTCCCTCCACTTTCTAACAGCCTTTCCAGCCCTCATTCAGAAGCACTTCCAGCTAAGGATGATTCAGGCGTTCCACCACAACCCCAATCAGAACCACCAATCTCTCACCCTTGTGAAGATGTGATTGCTACTTCTATTTCTGAAATCCTTTCTGATGAGTCTAATTGTTCTCAGTTAGAAAATCCTCCTCTCAAGATAGTAGCATCACCTAACTCTTTGCAAAATAACAAGAACAGTAGTTTACAAGATCCAAACAGCCTTCTTGAGTCTGTTGTATAAGGTTGATCACACTCAGTATTAGACTTGGCCTTCATTAGCCTCTGTGGACAGCACAATTGCCAGACTAAGATGGCGTGAAGTCATGCTCATAAAGTTCAATATTAAATACATTTTGACTGATGTAAAACTCGGTATTTGGTGGAAGTCTTTGCACGAAGGCCATCTTAAATGACTGGAACTAACAGTTAAAATGTCAATGTAGAGGAGGTGGAGAGACCCTGCCATTTCTTCCACTTATAGCCACAAAAGACCAGGATGCAAAGTAGCTCAACTCATCTAGCAGTTGGGAAAAAGTGATAAAAGTCCACTCTTGCCATTCCAGTTTGCATAATTGGTCTTTCCACTCACACATAAACCTTTGGCTGGATACAACCAAGTCCAGGCAAGCTCAGTGGAAGCCATCGAAAGGTGCCTGAGGAAAAGTAGGAAGCAGGGAGACTGAAAATGACTGAATGTGAACAAAATAAGTTCAGGCGGTGAATTTTTATATACAACTACAAGGTGATGTGGTAAATATTAACAATAAATGGCTCCTGGAACACATCACAGGGTGTATATAACAATGCAGGAGTATGTAAACTCTTTAAACCTTTAAGCATGACGAGTCCAAACCCACCTGCACTCGTTCTCTTCATCATCCAGCTTTCCTTAAATCAACCCTTCATTCTTTTCCGTTCCTCTCAGCAGGAGTACATTTGGTCAAGTGCTTTGGCATGAACTTTCAAACCCTATTCCTCGACCTAACAAGTTTTCTTTGTATTCACAAAGTTTCCATGGTAACCTAATTTCTTCCACATTAACTGCTCTTTCTTCCTTCTTGGCTGGGTTCTTCAGTAGCTGCAGCTCTTCTTTCAGGATTTCTGTCCCTTTTTTTTGCTTTTTCAAAGCCCGATTCAGCTTTTCCACAGTTATAATCCCCTAAGCAAACTGTCAATTACTCATCAGCAGCAGATGAAGTAACGAGGGGGAACAAATGTGTAAATATGGAGTGCTCTGCTCTGCTGCAAAATTGCTGTTCACAGCATCTAATTTTCTCTTGTTAGTGACTTGATACAGTGGAGGACTTTCAGTAATAGCTTTCTGAAAACTGGAAATATATTTTTATGTCCTCTACCATACACTTCGTAATGATGTCTTGTAATGTTCCATTTATTATATATGTAATGTAAATCTGTGACTATTGGAATTGCAGTGCGTTGTTGCCGAATGCAAAACTTCCAGTATGAATTATATTTATATATTTTTTGTCATCATTTGTTGGTCATTGTGCCTACATTCGGAGGTGTTTGATATTGTTGGTGGTAGATACAGTATGTGCTGTAGTTTATCACTGGCACCAGTCTTGTCCTCATGTATTATTAGTCAAACTCACCCAAGTAACAAAGGCATGTTTTCATTTGTGATCCATACCCATCTGCATAACCCAAACATAATAAACATGTTTGTTTAATGCCATTTTTAACTTACTGAACCTGTGTCTGTAAGATTTTCAGTCTTTGTTTACATTATTTTCCAATTTATCAATCCATTGTCACGTGTATTGTGTTTTTTATGTGTGTTCATGTCCTCTCACTGTTCCACTTGTTTTATACCATAATGTGTTATGTTTTATGTCATTAAAAGTTAACCAAATATATGTGTGCTGATGTGATTTGCCATTAGTGTTCTGTTAACATTCATATCGATTAACATAACACACTTCATATTTTGTGGGAAAGGTTTTTTTGGGGGGGGGGTATTTTTTTAAGTTGCATATACAATACAGTCTTGTGGATTGTTATTTGTCATCACAGGTGCAATGTAGGTCTTGTGGTTTGTTATTCCTTATAATGGGTGTAATGTAGCTTTTGCGTAGTTCTTGCTCAGGCATCATGGCTCTGGTGTGGGCGTTTAATTTCGTTTGCTCACCTTTAGACTGCCCTTACATTCATCTGGCATATACTACTTTTTCTACACTACATTATTAGATGCAGTCATACTGAATGTGCTGTTAAATATAGTTGTGCTGGTTCTTTTGATAATGTCATTGAAAACCAATATATTCCTACTAAGGATGAACTAGTTATTCATTATCTGTTATTCATTGGCTTGTACCAGATTATTAACACTAGTCTGTATGGATTAATACTGATTTGTGTGCTGATGGGTAGTGGACTAAAGATTGATCTACTCATTTACCTAAGCCTTCTCCTTTTTTATACCCCTCTGCTGACATGGAGGAGAAGTATCATTTTCTGTCTTGTGTCAGTAAAATGAGATACATGTGCATCCAGTTTTATGAAAACAGTAAAACAAAATAGTATTAAAATGAACAAAGTCAGTAGGCATCTATATTTATTTGATCTGCAAAAGTAAACTTGTTTTAGAAGAGTTTAAACGTATAATATATGGATGGCAAATTATTTTTGCTATATGCTTTTTTTACGCTTATGTTAATTCTCAGCCCTAATGCACATCCTCTGCTCTCTTGCTCTTATCATGCATTTCTCTGCCAAGTCATGCATCTATGTGTACCTTTGTGCTTGTGACAGGTTCTGGAGAACTATAACAAAGGGAAAACTGCTTTGCTGTCGGCAGCCAAGATCATGGTGAGCCCAACCGAAGTGGACTTGAACCCAGAGACCATGTTCGTGGATACATCAACAACCTCTCAGCAGCCGACGCCTACAACCCACCACCGCAGGAACAGCAGTGTTCGGTTAGTACACCAGGCACCACTGTGGGTGTGTTTGAGCCTAAAAGAATATATAAAACAGTTTGATCCTCTGTATATTCAGTTTCCCCTTCAACTCGGTATATAATGGTGTAAACCTCATCTTCAGCTGTAAGGGTAATAATTGGGGCATGTTTAAATTACCTATATAGCCAGTACTAAAAAAATACTACTGCTACTAACTACTACTCTATTGTTTTCTCAAAATCATCATTTCTGTGTGTTCTGTTTTGTTTAAAAAAAACAAGACAAAAACCATTGTCACGGTAAGCAAAGCATGCCAATACTAATTTTGCATAATGTGCTCCCTTCTCTCATGCACGCATGCACGCTGTCTGACCACAAGAGCAATTGAAACGTATGGTAGTATTCAGTTCCCCCCTCGCCCCCTCTGGTTTAACCCCTGTCTAAAGTCAGTGTGAAATCCTGGTGGTAATGGTTTAATTATGATATTACCTCTCCTGTATTAGATACTAATACAAGAGCATAGATGCACTAGGATACACTCCTGGCCACCCAGCCTTTCTTTCCCTCTCTCTGTTCTTTCTTCCATCTATGTAATATTTTGCATTGTTTGTCTGGTTTGTAGAGTTTAGACATAGTTTCAGTACTAACACGTCCCATTTTTCTCCTCTTTAACTCCCCACAAGTTGTTTTGACCCATTTTTTATGTCTGTCTTGTGTTTTGGATCCCCTCTCCTCTCCTTTCCCTATCACTACTCTCCAACCCATTCCTCTCCTCTCCTCTAGTTCGTGTGCCCAGTCTGAAATATCTCTGGACGGTTTCTCTGAGTGCCCTCCTCCCCCAGTGCCTGTAGTGCTGCGTGGAGCACGGGAGCGCCTGGCAGTGGAGCTGAGGGACCGCAAAGCACCGCTGGCCGTCATGGAGAGTCTCTCAGACGCCGAGTCCCTCTATAGTCTGGATTCCCGACGCTCCTCAGCTGCGTTAAGGGGTTCGCCAATGCTGGGTAGCCTCCCATTCCCTTTGGATGCCCCGATCCCAGAGGAGAACCCATCTCTCAGCTCTCGCACTGAACTGCTGGCTGCAGATTGCCTCTGCCAGGAAACGCCAGAGCACCTGGGTGAGGTCGGGCCCTTCTTTACCCCACTAGAATCCAGATCTACCCCAGATTACCCTATGCGCTTGTCTCCTGCCACGCCTCGCTATAGTGGACACCATTCCCCAGCTCTTCTGAACCAGAGTGGCATGACTCACAGTTTGAAGCCAGAGCCTAATGCCTCCCCAAAAATGCTTCCGGATGGGGATCACCAACAGATGCCCGGTGTCTACAGCCCAGGGAGCACTCCTAATGCTCCCCTAAGCCCACAGATTGGTTCTAGACCAATGGATAGAGAAAAGGAAGACTGGGAGCTGGAGACAGCAGAGAAACAGTTAGGCGCAGAGACAACAGCTTCTACTCCTCCACCCCAGCTATCCAATGGAAACCCCAGCCAAGCAGTGCTGGAGTTCGCCCAGTACTTAGACTCTCTATTCAGACTGGACGGCAGCAGTTCACCGCCTCTGGAGCTGTCTGACGGAGAGTCGGAGTCTGGCCGGGGCTCCTTTGGGCAGGGTGAGTGTCTCGGAGATGGACAGCAGCTGGACGACAAACAACTCCTGGCCAGAGCAACACTGGAGCCTAATCTAGTCCCCAAGCCCCCACGCACTTTTGCTGGATCTGCCGACCCCTCTTCGGGCATATCTTTGTCCCCTTCCTTCCCTCTCTCATCGTCTGAGGAGCTCAACGACCTCTCTCCCAGTGAGGGTGCCCCGCCAGCCATACACTCCCTACGAACATCTACCCCTTGCCACTGTCCAGAGGAGAACACACTATCATCTATGGTGTAGTGTGCTCTTAGGGCTCCAATCTACTTTGCTCTAAATCGCGAGGTGCAGTCATCCAAATTTTAAAACATATCACAGTACATGCATGCGATGGAATGCAGTCACTCATCAGAGATCCAATGACAGAACCTGACTGACCAATTCACAGACTTTATCCATTCTTCAGGTGTCCCCTTTGAACTCTGTTTATAGCATTTTCACACTATTGCAATGACTAAGAAAAAAAAGATACCTCTCTCTGCATGCCAGGGGGCTGTGCTGCTTTTGGGTGAATATAAATAACTGTAGCTTCACAATGCCATTCCAAAACAATGTTGTCTCACCCACGTGGGGACGCGTCCGCATTACATCGATTCCCTGACTTAACAAAATGAAAGGGAGAATATTTAACTGAGCAGGGATTCAAAAACTAACACTGTAGAAGAGGTTAGCATAGGCACATCATCTGGGTTGATGTACGACTTCCTGCACCCTCAGCAGCTCTGGAGATTTGTCCAGCTTTTGTTTTTATTTTATTTTTTTAAATCAGGAATGTGAAGATGGACATGTTTGTTAATAAACAGAAGCGAGAAGACATTAAGAAACGTTCCTCAGGTCTACAAAGAATCGACTTTGAGAAAGAGAGTAAGTGTGTTACATTGGTGAGAATCCATGTGTCTTAAACATTTAGTGATTGTGACAAAGTTATTACAGATGCCTATGGATGTTTTTGAGTCTTTTGGTTACTCTTTATAGTGCATGAAGACTTTTTTTTAATTTATTTATTCTTGAAGAGAAATTGTCACTAAGCCACTTAGATTGACATTTGGTTACTCTTGCACACATCATATTGCTCAACTTACCCCTTTGCCAAAAAAATTAATACATTGTCTTGCCAAATGTATTTATGAGATGTAATTTTGTATATGTATATGGATATTGCTTTATTTAAACACAAGCTAAGTTCATGGTCTCCTTCCCAGCCATTCTGTTGGTTCCCATGTAGACTGTTACACAGAAACACCACAGAAGAGATGTCATTGTGACATGAAAACACTGCCATGGCTTTCATTTTCAAAGCAACCTCTGCTCATTGGGTTTGACAAATAACAAACTTGCTAATAGTTGTCCTAGTCTCATGAATACTGTACATTTCCTCTTTGGAGAGCTCTTAGCAATGTGCCCAGGTCAGAATTTGCATGTTTTATGCATTTCAGAGTAGCATGGCTGGTATAGAACAAGTCTTGTCATTAAGCCACAGTAAATAAGCTGTAAACATGTCCAGAAATGATCATCATGTATAAACTCAAGCTTTTGAGAGGCTCATTAAGATGCCCAGGTCACCAGACAGGACCAAACTATGTATCCTCAAGGTGTCCCCGGATGTCATTTCTCTTGTTCTGAAGGTGCTCTCGGTCATTTTGGACTTCGAGGTGTTTGCTTCCCTTTAATCTGGTTCATCTCAAACATCCTTGAGGTCGGACTGAACGAATAAACGGGCTCGAACATTACGTATGCCGATTCTAAATACTGTACGTGGCATACAATCTTCCACATCACTCTGGGTGTAACAGGTGGCTCACATTTTGCATTATTTATTATGGTTAATGTTGTTCTCACTTTTATTGCTATATTTTATGGTATTATTATCCTTATTGCTCTTGCAACAGATTGGTTTGATGTCAGTGGTTTTTATCTCAGTTTTTAGGACAGTGTGGGGAACTTTTAAAACTTTCCCAAATGTAAGGAGTTCTATATTTCAGCTTTTTTTCTGTCCGAGTGGGAAAGTATTTGACATTCTGCCATGGCATGGTGACAATATGTTTTTTTTTTACAAATGTGTCATAGTGGTGAGACACACTGCAGAGTGACAGCCTTCTCACAGAGACCTTTGGTGCAGCTCCACCATCAAGCCTGGAGTACCATAGCGATCTGCACAGTCTCTCTAATTGGAATAAGATTTGCTGTGGTTACTCACAGCAGACAGTTCCAGCCAGTTTACAGTCTGACACTACTCAAACCATGCTGCCAGTCCCAGTAGATATGCTGAGGTTGAGCCAGCAATTTCCTACATTCAGTAGCTTTGCTTGCAGTTGGTCACACACAAAACAAATACTTTCCACTACGATGTGTACAGCACCATCTTCTATGTGTAATTATTTATGCAGATGTCTAAAAAAAGAGATTAATTCCAATAGAGTCATGTAGAAAACAACTATATAACAATAAGGAGATAAAGACTATATTAAAAGATATCAGTATTGACATATAGAAAAGAAAATATTTCATTTGAAAGTTATTTATTCAAACTATTGGCAGATTTACAAATTGGTCTATACTGAAAGAAATAATTCAACTATGTCTTGTCCATGTTTACCTGGTTTGCTTCCCCTCCTTTCCTGCCCCACAATGAGAATGTATTTAATCCCTCTCCCTCACTGCCCTGCCTGTAATGGAATAAACTACAAACTATGGAATAAAGAACTATGAATTTCTGTCAACCTTTTCAATAAGTGCTGCAGAGCATAATATAAGTATAAATGTATAATTTCTGAATGTTTGTTTTGAAGGTTGTGCTGAGTTTCTCCTCGAGATATTCTACATTTCTGGCAAATGACTTTTAGTGCCTGCATAAACACAGCAGGACAGCACATAAGAGGAGATTTTGCCAAATTACTCACTCTGCAAAAGTTTGCGCTCGAGTTTGATGTAAAGCGTGCGTCATCAGTTTCAGAACTGCTGACTACAGATATATTCCGAGTAAAGATGGGAAGAGTTGTTTGAGCTATTTTAAGCACAAGTGTAGGTGCACTGCATCATGAGTGTACAGCAGGTCTGATAGAGACGAGCCTTATGGAGGTGTCATGGGTCGAATGAGGCAGCACAGATGGAAGGTGTCTGTTTGGTAACACCTGGACCAGTCCCACAAAGTAGAATCATTGAGTTAGCAGTTAACTGCACTGAGGAAAACCTTAAGTACTTGTAAGATAAATGGCCAAAGCAAATATGCAACAAGAACTCCCGATAACCTGTGAGACTTTTATTGAAGTTTATTTGTTGTGTCTTGTTGGGTTTAATAAGTCCATGGCCGACAGGAGGCTGTTTGTGGTCGCTGCCCACCTCGACAGGAAGCACATCAGTCAAATGTCAGTTTTTAATTAGAACATACCTACTTCCTCAATAAACCTGGTGTAAT
>OMNN01042705.1:9648-26123 GCA_900302755.1 Chromis chromis
GGCACACCTTGGAGAGGTTGCCAGCCTATCACAGGGCTAGACATAGAGACAAACAACCAAGCATACTCACATTCACACCTATGGACAATTTAGAATCACCAATTAACCTCAGCATGTTTTTGGACTGTGGGAGGAAGCTGGAGTACCTGGTGAAAACCCAGGTACTCCAGGCACAGGGAGAACATGCAAACTCCACATAGAAAGATCCCAGGCCCAGGACGGGACGCACAACCAGGATCTTCTAGCTGAGAGGGTCGGCGCTAACACCCAAGCCGGCCAAGAGACGGTTCCCATTCTTAACATATTAATTTACTGATACTACCTCCTGACTATTGAAGAAATGCCCTATCCAGTTTTTGTAGGTCTTATTTAGATGGTTGTTTTATTTTTATTTGACAAATGCAATATCTTTGCTGCTAGTAACAGCAAAAGAAAACAAGCTAATGCTCATATTAATTAATTTCTGGTTAACCATTGACGCTGAAGTCACTTTAAATAGGAAAATTCTTAAGCTCTTAGTAATCTACATATGCAGTTAAGTCATACTGTTTCCACTGTGTTTGTTTTTATATCTCACATCACAGTTAATACAGAGCTCTGCAGCTGGTCTGTGTACCAGACAGACCGAGATACTGAAAAGCACCTTTCGTCTCTAAATTTTACTATTAGTGCTCATTTTAGCAGTCACTGTGAAAACCGTATTTATTAATTACTGTAGCCATCCAGTCTAAAAAATTGAAGGGGCCACATACACCGTCAAGTTGAATGGGGCCAAAACAGTAAAACTGAATCAATGAGCTGTTTTCCACTGAAGGAACTTGTGGGCCGTTTCCAACCACAAGAACTGCTCCTGTAAAACCTCTTTTAGTGTCATTTTCAGGGAGGGGGGGAGTACCTGCTCCTGGGAAGGTACTTATCAGCGACCCTGAAAAAACTGCGGTGTGGGCTGTTTGTGTGTTGTAAGGTAGAGACGCTCCACTTAAAGAATCCTGGATAGAAATCTATGGGGAATTTTGTCATAATAACGACACGTGTCCTGCCCAGACTATCATCTGCTGTATTGCTGTGCTGAGAAGCATCCAGCCAATCATGTTGTTGCACTGCCACAAGCATGCTTTTGTGAGAGTCCTCAATATACAATGCCAATCATCAAAGTAATATTTATATTTATTGTAAATTAGACAGAGCGTGTGACAAATAGGCAAATACTTTTTCACATCACTGTATATGAAAAATGTTTTCTAAACCTTATTTTGACGCAATGTCACCAAACCTTAAGCAGTTTATCAGATTTGACTGGTGAATCAATATATGCAGTTTTTACGTTCCTGTGACCACTGACATCCCAGTTGTGTCTCTCTCTCCATTCACTTAGATAGGGACCTGGTAAAGGACAAATGACTTTCCAGGGGCATTACCAAGATAGCTGCGGAGTGGCAAGACCACAGGGACTTTGGCAGAACTCAACACTGATTGGTTACATTCAGAAAAGACAATGAGCACAATTTCTGCTGCCCTCTCCTTACCGGTTGAGTTAAAGTCTACCATAACACTCCATTGTTCTGTTTCCTACATGCTTATAAACCTGGAGTTACATCCAGTATCTACTATTCGTCCTTGTTTGATGCATTTAGAGGTAACATGGCAGTCTGATCCTGCACGACAATGGGAACAGAAAGGCTAAACAGTCTTAGTGGCCGTTCCTATAGAGATTTACGGCACCTTGTGCTTGCCCGGACTTCCTGCAGTGCAAAGCCACCTAATGAACCCTAAGTGAAACGGCCGGTGGATGATAATGTTTCCCACTTTGAGCAACACAGCTCAGTTTTTCAACATAAGAAATATTGCTTAGTGCAGCTTTAAACTCTTGCTTTTCACTTGAATTAATTTTCCAAATGTGTTTAGCCTTGGGGCTACAATACACAGCGTGTGACTAATGGATGAATTTTAACAGCATGAAGCTTTGGTAGACTTTTTGTTTTCAAATTTAAAAGATTAACTGCTAATCCTGTTAATCCTTCAACAAATGCTAGTGTGTATTCACTGCTTAGACATCTTATACTTGAGTTTAAAAGGCAGAGATGCCTTAATTGCAGGTCAAATAAACCTGCTGTCAGCATTTAGACACTTCCCTCCCTTTACTTAAAAATGATATTCCAATAGATGTCACAACGTACTAATAACTTAATGCAATAGCTCTGAATGAGTGTCCCAATTAACTAGTTAATATGTTCTTGATCTTGCAATGCATTTTAACCAACCTGGAAGTATTAATTTATTAGCTGGGTTTAGTTTTCCTGTCTTATAGTGGTTTCAGATATTTTCAAAAACTTTTAAAACAAGTCCTTGCAAATCTGTGGCATGAAAAGGTCAAATTTAAATAAGTGGTAAAGTGGATTTGTTTGAGTCATATCTACACGCTTGTACGCTGTGAATTCATGTGACGTACAGTACAATGCTCTATACCATGTTCAATTATTCATCGGACATGGCAGCGCATGAATAAAGCCATGCAGGAGTTCAGCAGCCAGCTGGGGGACATGCAAAGACAGCGGCGGGCACAGACAGTCTGCACTCAACTCTCCCTCTCTCTAAACAGGCTTACCAAAGCTTAAGCCTCGCTTTTCCTGCTCTAACAGCGGCTAATCAGCCACTGCAGGACACAGCAAAGTCCAGACATTTCTCCTCCTAGTGTCGGCGGCGGGACACAGGTACAGAGACACACCACATACAGAACAGTGAGTGAGGACTGGTGAACAGACACACAGGGAGCGTACTGACACTGGGATGTGTTACCTATAATAATAATACTCCAAATGCAAATCAAGAGGATGGACCAACAAAACAATGAAAAATGAGTACACAGAGATGAACTGCATGGACAAAAATTTAATTGACGATACATTTCAGATACTGACAAAATAGAAACTGCATTGAAAGATGATGGACAAATAAAAAAAATGGAATAAAGACATGAAGGAAAACAAGTGGGGAATGAGTGGATCCATTTGTCACATATAATTTGGCACTTTAAGATTGTATATGTAGATAAACATGTCAAGAGGAGAAAGCTAACGACACAATGTGTGCAGAAAAAGCCTCAATCAGCTGAAACGAAAATATAATTTTTACGTGTTCAACAAATCAACTAAATAAATCTAAAACTAGAAAAACACTGACTTCAGTTTCAACTGGCTTTCATTTCAAAGAATACATCTGTTTTTAATGTAAACAAAAAGAGCTGCCTGTGTTCCTAAATGCCAAACAGCAGCTACTCCTCTACTTCAGTTACGTCTTGTAAACAAACGTTTCTGTACAACTCTCCTGGTATCCTCTTATATCCCCTGCTGATGGGAGAACAACAAGACAGATGCTCTGTGAGGAAGAAGAGGACCAAGACGAGCTAAGAAACATATTCTGAGTCTTTATTTCTTTCAACTCCTGCTATGAAAACTCCCTGAGCTGGAATACAGTACTGCACAGGAACTAAATACTGAGGTATAGATGGTGATAAAAAATAACAAATGTAGTATTTCTAGTACATATATTAAAAGAAAAACACAATCTCCTTGCGGTAAACGAGGCTGAGCAGTTCAGAAGTGCCGACTGTTAAACTCATCAGACCTGTAAATACCAGAACAGAGCTAAACACACCCTGACTCTGATTTTAATACAACAGAAACAACACAATCTTCCTCTCATAGTCAGAAACAGTAATTCACTCTTGTGTTTGTCACAACAGTGTTACTTGGTCGGGTAGGACCAGTAGCTTGTATGGCTAATGTTAGATAAATACTGCTAGCTACTAGCTTTGATGCAGAGATACTAGAATGAGATTCCCCTACCTGAGTCTCTGGAAACAAAACTATTTAACAAAATGATGAACTATTCCTTCAACCTTCAAGTTTTTACTCTGACTGTATTGTAAACAGAGCACACGGAGGGATTAACCGCTACACAACAGGCAGCAGACAGATGCTGGGTTGGGGCTACAGCAGGCAACAAGGCTTCTCTCAGGCAGAGGAAGAGTTTTGGTGGGAGTCGGGGGGTGCAGGCACAGAATATGGGAATTCCTGCAAGTCAAAAAGCCAGTTGAGAAGA
The DNA here is from genome assembly GCA_900302755.1 of Chromis chromis. Taxonomy (NCBI): domain Eukaryota; kingdom Metazoa; phylum Chordata; class Actinopteri; family Pomacentridae; genus Chromis; species Chromis chromis. Next base: position 13,750 of record OMNN01042705.1, read on the forward strand.
CCCTCCTACCACGTTTATCTCGCTTTTAGTGGCCAGAGTGGGAAGCTCGATGTCTGTGCCGCCAGTCTGGGCAGACTCATCCGCAGGTAGGAAACCTCGTCTGTCGATCAAGCTGAAACAGCACAGAGAGGAGAGAAAGTTCACATAATTAGGTGTCCATGTTCCTATTGTAGTTTCAGTATATCATGCACTGTTAGTTATGGATGCACGCTGAAACATGATCTCAGGGGGAAATATGTGTGCTTGAATATTAAATATTTATTAAAAAATAATAGTCCACAGATCAATGAATTATATGCAACATGCAAGACACGTTTTTTTTTTAGGACTAACCTGGGTGGCATGGGTGCACACAGCACAGAACAGCAGTTGATAAAGATGTTTTTATGACTGTATGGGTTGGTGACATCTTCTCCACTCTTTCCCGACCAGGAGCCTTTGATCTGAAAATAAAATAGCCCCACTGGTTATTTAGGTTTTTTTTCACCACAGTATGTTCTGTGTTGAAGAATTTCCTTAACTTAGCATTTGTTCACAATGTAAATACGAAAGTAGGAATATTTGCAGGGCTTTGTGTTTTTTCTGGACAACTAAGTTGTAACTAAATCAAAATTTCTATTTAATGAGCAATATTTTCCTTGGATTTTACAGACATCCCAAAACAAACATCCATCCATCCATTATCTATACACCGCTTAATCCTCTGGGGAGCTGGAGCCTATCCCAGCCGACTCGGGCGAAGGCTGGGGACACCCTGGACAGGTCACCAGTCTATCACAGGGATACAAATAGAGACAGACAACCAAGCACACTACGGACAATTTAGAATCATCAATTAACCTCAGCATGTCTTTGGACTGTGGGAGGAAGCCGGAGAACCCGGTGAAAACCCACGCATGCACAGGGAGAACATGCAAACTCCACACAGAAAGATCCCAGGCGTCCTAACCGGGACGCGAACTGGGGATCTTCTAGCTGTGAGGCGACGGTGCTAACAACCGAGCCACAAAACAAACGTGCCACCACAATGTGTAAAAACTTTAATCTGCCACAACATCCAACACAAGGCAGTACTCACATCTTCGTTAGTGGTCAGGTTGGAAGCCACCAGGTATGTATGGAAGCCTGAGAGGCCCAAGATGGACCAGACTGAGAAGAAACATATCACCAGCTCCACTGCAGTGAAAGGTTGAGTCAAGGAGAGCATCACTATGTTGGAGGTAGGACTGGGTGACAGGGCCTATTAATGTTTTTTGTTTGTTTGTTTGTTTTGGATTCAATTTATATTAAGTCTTTGTAGCATTCAAAGTTACGGAGTATGTTTTGGCCTCATTGGGCAAAAAATCCACACTACCAATTCAGCATATTTTAATTCAAGTGTTCTTTTGCTCAAGAGATCTTAAACACATGTTGTAGTGAAGGATATCTGCCGGGACTCTCTTGAAGAGCAAACACCAGGCCTTTCCCGCCTTGAGCCCCTGAAAAGAGAAAAGGAATATCAGTGTCACCAGACTACAGCTGTGTTTCTATACCATTAAAAAGAAAAAAGCTAAGTTAGGATTTCACAATGTCGTTTTTTCCAACTAAGACGAAACAAATAGTTACTTGACAGGTGCTTTTTGAGCCAGCAGTAAGATTCCTGCCTGATTTCCAACCATAAAACAGAGCAAAAGCACGTACTCAGTGCCAGATGTGTGGTCACACAGCCGAAGATGAAAGCTGTCAGGAAGGAGAGCGACACGATGAAGGTGTAGAAGAAACGGTAGTTGCGTTTCCCTACGCAGTTCCCCACCCAGGGGCAGTGATGGTCGAATCTCTCTGAAAGATAAATGTAGAAGCCACAGTGAACTACCCATATGAGAATTTAAAGGACAACTCAAACAGTTTGGGAAATAATCTAGAGGAAGGGAATGCATGGTAGCTTGTTCATCGTGCCCCTATGAAGCCTCTTTTCATTATTTATGGCTGGTAAATGTCACAGTGTCGACGTGTGTTCACAGCTCACCCACACAGTTGTCACACAGGCTGCAGTGGGAGGTGCGTGGAGGCCGGAACATCTTGCAGGTGAAGCAGTATTTAAGCTTGACCACCTGCTGGTTGATGAGGACTTCCTTAGTGCGCGGTGGAGGCCGATAGCTGGTGTTGCCAGTGTTGTCTACAGAGGAGAGAAAGGAAAACAGAAACACGGTTTATTCTTTAAATGCCATTGACTTTAAAGCCCCCCATGATCCACTCACACAGGTGATCCTTCTTATTCTGCCCAGTTAGATTTCTTCTCAGGAATGTGTGGCTCAGTGTCGGCAGACAGGCCTGCAATTATTTTTATTATTATCAATGAGATTTTTTCTTGACTCATCAATGTATCATTTTGTTTAGGACAATAGTGACAAATGCACATTACAGTCTCCCAGAGCAAATGCAAAAACAGTCCATATGAATGGTAAAGAAAAGCTATAATGGAATGAATGCTGCTAAGCTAGCGGCAGCTGCTGCCATAGCTATGTCTCTGTCCTCCTTGTTTTACTGGTGAAATTTAGTCTGACTGCATCATGGATGTACGACAACTAACACCTTTATTGATCTTATATCAGGTTCCAACTACAGGATATCAGCCTGACCAGAAAGACAAGACATCAAGACCAATATGGGTGTCGGGAACAACCATAGTTGGTTTTATTCCATGTAATATAGCAAACTGATGTCTGATCTTCAAAACTTCTCTTGCGTCATGCGACAGCCTCCACACTTCCACACACAACTAGCAAGGCCTCTCGTGTGATCTGTGAAATGTATGACTGTGCCAATCTCATCAGACTAAAATACTGTGCTCTCTGAACTTTTATTATTGGCGCAGCGTTTGCTATGACCTCGGCCTGGAAGATGAAACGAGACCCATATGCACCAGCAATAGGCACGTTATCAGAATCAATTTAAAAAGCCGTTTGATATATTCACTTAAATGCATCAGATGCAAACCACCATGACCGCACATGATGAAAATGCAAAGTTTGGTTCCATGAACAAGCCTCGAGTGTGCTCCCTCTCTGGCTCATAAACAGCCTGTCATCTCCCTTGATAGTAGAGTCCCATCACTGTCCATCACTCTCCCTGTGGCTTTCGTGCAGGTCTCCTGAGGCATACTAGTCCACAGCCACCTGAGCCTCTCCTCAGCCTCGTCCACGCCCGCAGACCTCCCCTGGTGGAGGCTGCAGCCAGCAACAACCGGCAGTTGGCAAGGTGTGAAGATTTCTTTTACTTATTTATTTGTTACTAATGTGTTTATGTATTCATTTGTGAGGGTTTTTCATTGTTGTGTTAGTAATAAAATGATCTTCATAATCAGACTACAGTGCTTAATTCAAGGAAAGGTGGTTAATTCAGATTAAATCTTTTTTTTGTTTTGTTTTAATTCAAAAGGAGTCACTAAAAACTATCAGTAATTATCATTATTGATGAAAATTAAACATTTTATCATGATAAAACTTTCAGCTACATCGCCCCGCCCTACGATGACCTAATTCTCAGTGCCATCATCCAGTGTCAACCTCAGCACTGGTTTGATAAGCCACAGAAACGACGTGGTCAGACCAAAATTTGCCTCATTCATGTCCCACTTCTGGTTGCAAACCTCCTTTGCATCATGCAGACTTTAAACTGACTGAAGGCAAACTCCATCTACGTCCTCTTAGAAAGCTTAAAGAGAACAGCTCCATCAGTTAAAATGTTCTGACGACAAAACTGACTTGGCTTTTTGGGGGGTTTCCAAAAATTGTGGTTCATTTGCTCTATTAGGCCCAAAACCTCATGCAGCCATACGATCGATCAGATAAAACATACTCCCACAAAATCCCACTAAAGCCTTTTTTACAACCAACACTTTGATTGTCAAGCAGTCAAAGCACAGGTGTACCATGACCGATGTCTGAGTTCCATTAAGCGGTCCAATGAACCGGCCTGCACAATACTAGCAGCCTGAAAGTGGCTCCCCTGAACAGAAAGTACTCATTATCAATGAATAACATCTTCTTCTGCTAAGAGACGCTAAAACCTCCACTGTAAAGAAATGATTAAAAAGATAGCATACTGCATGTATTATTTACTGATGACCTCTGCACACGTTTGTACTCTGCATACATGAAATCAATGGAGTTTAGCATTTTGTATAGATAGCAAACACCTCAATGAAACACTAACCTTACCCGAAACCTGCTTAGAATTAGTATGTGATTGGAATATGACTCTAGGTTACAATGGAGTTTGAAATGTCACTATTTACACAAGCTCTGTGCTTATTAGTGGAATTTTAATTAGGTCTAAGATGCTTGTTAAGAGAGTCCAACAACATGTACACAATATTTACTTAGAGATAAGACGCTGGGTAAACGTTCAGCACTTATGCCAGAATATTTGGTTCAAAAATAGCCAAAGCAACAGCAGTACAGTTGGATAATATGAACATCTTACATCACCGCTGCCTAAACTGTGGTCATGTGTAGGAGTTTCCAAGGTGCACATGAAGCCAATTTTATACACCGAGGGTCATTAAATCGAAACAAGCCGTATGGAAAGGAAAGATAATGTTGGCAAGACATTAAACTGGCAGTGGACATAAATGATGGAGAGCTTTGAGCAGGTCTGAAATGCAAAAAAAACGACAGATTGGAATAAAGGAATCTCTGCAGAACCTTTTCAAAGGGATAACAAATCTTTTAGTCCAAATTTAGACAGCAGCAGGACACCTCGCTTCCACAAAAACAGCCCTAATAGCCGTCCATGTGACATTTATTGCACTCATGAGTCATGGCAAATTCTACTTAGGACCTTTGATGTGTCAGCGGGTTCATTATCATTAAAATGAACTGGCAACAGCATGACTTTTAACTGTTCCATTAGAATTCGCCTTATGTTTCACCTCAGAGAAACATAACTGAAGGTACCAGATGAGTTCTTTCAATCGCTACTGTATGAAAGCAAAATAAACCAGAGCCAAAAACAGACTGAAGGGTAACATACAAGAAAACACTTGAGCTTAAGCAGTATGAGTTTAAGGGACAAATCCCCTGTAGGAAACATAAAGGTCTCATGGAGAGTGCTGGTGCCAAAGTTGGTCTAAATCCACAGCCATAAACGGGCAGAAACACCACACCAGGGGGAAACAGTGAACACTTTAACACCATTAAATTTTATGCTACTGGGTATCAAAGTCAAGAACACCCTTATAGTTACGACCACAGCCATGTGCGACTTACTTATCCCTTACCGATCTGTTTCTCGATATCTGCAGCCTCATCTGGCGTGGCTCTGGGCAGGATGCCGGGGTCGGTGAAGCTGGTCTGGAGCAGGGTGATGACCACAAAAACAAAGAGGACTCCTCCAATAACAGGTATGCAGCTGGTCAGGTGTTTGACCAGGAAGGGACAGCTGTGATACGGGGCCACCACAGACAAGAGAGGGGATGAATTACAACAACAGTCCGACCATTTCAAAGGCTGGGAGAGGATCAAAACAATGCCCCATCTCATATCATATAACCCAGCCTACTCTGCCTGCCATGGGATCTAGCTTTCATTAACATCCAGTGCCTTTAATCACCATCTAAATCCCTGGAGAAGTCTCACTACAGCAAGACTGCCATTTTCATTCTTAACCACTATTCCTTATTATTGCTCATTTTGATTTAAAATGTTACGCAACCTTAACAACTGCAAGAATAAATAGAGATTTACAACCCAAACAGTGCAAGGGCAAATGGTGGGTCAAATGTAGAATGATAAGCACTTCTTAATGGGCAGACATGATGGAGTCTAACACCTTTTAGCACAATTGCATAACAGTAAAGGGCCTGATCTTATAGAATATCAAGAAAGACCTTTTGTGTATAACCTGGACCTGCTCCAGCGTAGATCTAACACAACAGACACAAGTCATACCTATAAAATGTCAATTTAAAGAGCTGATGTGCCTCCTCTGTAGTTCTTAATCATACCCTTGGATGAGGACAGTTACTGGACTCACACGTGACAGAATTAACTCACTCAAATATAAAGAATAAACCACTTGTGATGAGGATGAGGCCCAGGGTGAGGGGCAGGACCCCGCTCTGTCGGGCCACCACGATCCGTCCATCGCAGTAGAAGCGGTTCTTTCCGGGGAAAACTTCCCACTTTCTCTTGGGTCTTTTCGGCTCCTTCTTCTCCCCGGGTTCGGTGCCCTGATGAGGCGGAGGGGTCGGGGTGGGCGTCGGTAGTGCCTGCGGGTCGATTTGCTGATACTCGCAGTTTTTCATGGTTTATGATGGGGTTTGGCTGCTCTGTCCCAATTCGGACACCCAGGGCATTTGGCCAGACAGCATCACCGACCCCCGTGTACCGTGAGGCAGGCGAACGGAGCAAATGTCGTCACTCCACGGAGAGAACAAGCTAATCCTGCACCGTGAGTATCCAGCTGTGAATAACCGTGAGACCCAGTGCTCGCAATTACATCCCTGCTACTTTCCATGCCTCTTCATTTACTCTCCTTTGAGTCTGTCTTCAGAAAAACTGGGCACAGATTCAAGCCCATCGTTAGCTTCGTAGCTGTTCCACTCACACTAGCCAGCTCATCCAGCTGCGGAGTATTTAACATCAGTAAAGTACCGTTACCACCGCTAGCTTGTTAGCTTGCTCGACTTGGACATTTTATTCCACCTTTGAGCCGAGCTCCAGCGACTCTGTGCACGTAAATTAAACGGAGAATAAAAACTTTGTTATTTTTGAATGCGTATCGCTCGTCTACAAAGAGTCCTGATACATTCGTGACCACCTACTGGTTAGCTGCGTTGCCATAAAACGAGTCGTCCAGGGAAATCGCTGTCTTGTCAAGTGCGACTCAAAGAAAGAGTGTATTTCCGGTTGCGTGTCTTTCAAAATAAGTTCCCACCAAACAAAACAAACGTTCTGCTGATGTATGCTGAAGGTCGCTACGCCTTTTTAGTTACTGTTCATTGAAGTTTATACTTGTAGATGTTCTAGCAAACCTTCTGGGAACGTTCTTTGGAGGTTCTTCAATGAAAACCTTATGGGATTGTTTTGCTGGGTATCCTCTTAAAATATTAAATGTTAAACATCACGATAACAGAGCTCCAAAAAATGAATGGTAATAAGATCTGTTGGAGTATTTGCACTCCTGTGGCTATATTCTAACGTCAAACGTTAACAAATCGTCCAACATCCGGTATTTCAGTGAGCATCGTGGGTAGCTTGACGTTTATCAAGGTAGTAAAATGCATCAAAATAAAAGCGCAACCATGTTGACTTTTAATTTCGAAAGGGTAGGCGGTGGGAATTACTGGGTTATGAACATGTTGTATTTATTGTAGACCTTCTCGTCTAGTTGCTGCGTAATTTAAACAACTTTACGGTGTGTTATTATAACATGCTAAATGCTAAAAACACATTGGCAAAAATAACTTGCGCTTTATTTTGTGAAGTCATTCCTAACCAGAAGTCCAACCTCTTGTTGCAGCTACCTGGTGCCTTCCTCCAACTTGACGCGCAGGTACACGGATTTGGTCGAAAACTTTAATGAAACTGTCATTTTGGAGCAAAGCCTTTCAAAAATGGATTAGAAATATTAACGTGTAGCATTAGGCAGAGGAGCCGACAGTAATTCGGGAGTCAGCTGGTGGACGCACCGTCAACACTGTGAGTAATGTTTAGGTGAGAAAGTCCTCTAATGGAGGAAGGAGCAGCAATGACAAGTCGCCATGAAAGTGGAAATAATTTGTATATATACGAACTGAAATGTCAGCTAATGTGTTCCAAACGTAAACGTATTGTTGAATTACTGGATAAATGAAGACAAAACAGTAAAATAATATCTGGGTTCCCTTGTTTAAAGCTAAGTCACTACTGTAAACATTCGTCCTGACTCATATCGTCATAACACGGAACGCCAGACTCCATTTGATGATCTGTCAATTTAACGCTCATCGTCCTTCACACACTCCCGCTTAAAGATAAATGAAGATAACTAAAGATCTGATAAGTTTTTTCTTTAACGCATCATCCATTCAAACTACAACCACTCCTTTCCTACTTTAATAAAAATGTCGTTTTAACTCAGGCTAGTTGACTGTCAAAGCCACACTCAGTGGATTCTCACTTATTGCTAAAACCATTCATTGTAATAATGGCATTTGGCTTCAGAATTGTAATTACATTCATATAGTAGTAGGTAATTATCTCCATATGTCAGCCTTTTTTCTATTAGTAAAGTAATACTAAATTCCACGATTTTTAAATGAAGTTTGGTGTGTAAGCACTGTGCACCTGTCAGTTACAGGGGAACTCCATGATATGACATCAGTACTTTTGATATAGGAATAGCTATCTGTCTTTGACTATGTGCTCATACGTTCACCATAAAACCTGTTGGACTAGATTTCCTGGCACCTGGGGATAGTAGTTTCGCATTCGTTTTTAAGAGTGATGCCCTCAGGTGGCTGCAAGTGATTTCAGGTTTTGCCTCAGAGATTGGATTGATTACAAGAATGTCTTTTATTGATGCCATTTCAACACTGTCTTGTGATTTAGTGAAACCTCAGTTGACCCCATTTTCTCTCATGCTTGTCCTTGAATTCTTGGAGCCAGTAAGTCATGTCCGCCGGCAGCACCAGCAGTCAGAGGCACAGCTCAGGGCCCAGCTTCCACAGGCCTGGACCCAGCCGGAGCAGCAGCCAGAGGTCGTCATATGAGGAGCGCTGTGTGGACCCAGTGGAGGACAGACTACCAACCCCGGAGCCAAAGGCAGTGCACAAAGCTCACCTGAAAGATGCCAACGGAAAGGAGTCTGAGACCATCGGCTTCATTCCTGGCTCAGCTGAGCCGTCCTCTGCGACACAAACCTGCAACCCCTGCGCTTCTCCGAGGAGCTGTAGGACTTTTATATGCAACGTGCTCACCTGCGGCCTGTATAGCATTTGCCGGTGCGCCATCCTCGCTCCGTGCTTGGCGCCGAATGAGAGCTCCACAGATGAGCCAGAGAAGGTGAGCCTCCGAGCCATGAACGCTGGAGACAACAAAGAAGAAGACTGGCTGGGGGACGTCCACATCGGTGGAGTAAAAGTGGACCATCCAAGAGAGTATTTAGAGGCTGAAACTAAACCATACACGCTTCTGTCTGCTGGTCAAACTCAGCCCAGCCATCCGTCCCTGCATGAGTCTTTGAGGTTTGATGACTGGGAGGATGGCGAGGAGGATGTCGACTCCCTGATTGCTAAGAAGCTGCTGGAGCTCTACTCTGAATATCAAATCGAAGAGTTGGCCAGGTGCACCTCAGACTCTGTGTTTCTGAAGAAGAGCAAGGCCATCAACCAGCTCATCAACTCGCTGGCAGAGGAGCACAAAATGGATGAGCAGGAGGCTGAGTGCAGGCTGGTGAGAGGCATCATACGCATCAGCACAAGGAAGAGCACAAAGAGGAGGCCGCCCATCTCCAGGAGGGAGAGGACGCTGTCGGACAGTGGCAACGAGACAATGAGGGAGAGTGACTCCTCATTCAGCAACAACAGTAAGTAGTGACAGCTCTCGCTCGAGTCGCTCCTTAACCTCAGAAATATCAGTGGTGACTACGAAATGCTTTACCGCTATCAAGTAACAATCATTTTCTCTTTCCTCAAGATGACTCCAAATCATATCCCAACATCCAGATATCAGATCTGACCTCCTCTGATCAGTGTGCCAGGGAGATGTGGAGGAACAACAGAGGTAAGAGCTGTGCCTTAATCAACTTTAATGTCTTATTACATATGGAATACACTTACTTTTTTTTTTTAGAATAGCTAAAATTGTGTGTCATTCACTTATTTTGTTGTCAGCAGTTTGGTCAGTGACTCTGACAAATGTGCATGTTTTGTTGTTCACAACTAGACAGTATTATGGCTGTTCTAACAGGGTCTGCTGGTTGAGCAATAGACACCAGGGTTTGTTTTCATCAGACTAAGGCTACCAGTGGTTTAATGTCATGATAGACTTTTAACATGAGCCTTTATTTATGACTAAAAAAAGAGTCTCTGGTGTTGTTGAGGCCAGATAAGATGCATCTCAATGTCAGTGCAATAGGCAGGTTTTTAGAACAAATGAGGTTCTAAGTCCTCAAATGCACCCAGATACCTAGCATATTTTACTGACTGTTCACTCCTGCACAGACTATGAGCCAGCAACTTAAAAAAAAAATCAGGCCAAAAACAAACAAGAAATAACAAATGAAGTAAGACTGACAGAATTAAATTATTTTGAATAATAAGTGTTCATTTTCATTTTGAAAATTGATTTGCCTTTTCATGCCTTTATTATTAAAGAGGACAGGACAGTGGATAGAGTTAGAAACAGGAGAGAGTGGGGAAGGACATGCGGTAAATGGCCGAGGTCGGACTCGAACCCGGCACAGCCGCTATGCCTCTGCACGTGGGTCACGCGACATAACCGCTAGGCTATCAGGGCGCCCCAGGAATTACCATATTTTTAACATGTTAAACCTGTGGTCACGTATACCCTTCCTGCAATGAGTCCACTGCTAAATCTGCACTCTTCATTTTAAAACGTATGACTTCTGCTACATTGAGGCCTTGCATCCACACTTCTCCAGAGTTTTAGGACCTCTAAAACAGAGACTTTTAGACATTCATGTTCTGATTGGTTGTAACTGTCACTACGCGTCATTCCCTGATTCATTATGCTCCTGGCATGTGAATGTTTTTCAGAAGAAAACAAAGACATAATAAATTACTTGTGTAGTTCCGCAAATCTCAGGTCTCCATTGCTGTTCTTCCTACGTAGTATTTCTACAACTAAGCTCTAACCTCTCCTGCTTTATGCCCAGATTATTTCTGAAAGTGAGTCAAAACACTTGTCTGGATGAAAATTTTCAAATGAGAATGTATTAGCATGGATAATCTGTTTGCCCCTCAAAGCCGACATACAGTAACTACAAAATTTTGTTAAGACTAGAGTCTGACTTCTTGATGTTAGTTTGAATGAGAGTTCATTCCTATGTTTGTAATTTTAATGAATTAATCAGGTGTAAATATGTATAGAACTTTGTTTAGAGAAACATGTGAAAGGGGCTCGGTTGTTGAGGTTAATTGATGTTTCTAAATTGTCCGTAAGTGTGAATGTAAGTGTGCTTGGTTGTCTGTCTCTATGTGTAGTACTGTGATAGGCTGGCGACCTGTCCAGGGTGTCCCCTGCCTTTGCCCGAGTCAGCTGGGATAGGCTCCAGCCCCCCGTGACCCTACAGAGGATTAAGCGGTGTATAGATAATGGATGGATGTATGGAACATGTAAAAGCAAAACCAAACCATCAAAGCAAAAGAAACAGTTTAACCCATTTAACTTATTCAAACCAAAAGCCAAAGCTTTTGCAAAAACTATCTGTGGCTGAAACTTTGCCTTATTCTACCACCTAGCTCTTTCCTTAAATTCATATAGAGAGTAGTTGAAAAGCCTTTACATGTGTATTTAGTTGCCCTAAAAGTAGTGACATTTTAATATGATTGATTCTAATATCACTGGGATCATTTTATGAAGTATCCTTCTTGTATAAGTTCTGAATTGTAAACTCCCTCTTACTAAAAACGATAATACAGAGGACACGACCTCTGTGTCCTTTGTATTGGCCTTGTGCAGGTGTCATTTTACAGCATCGTGTGATTACAGCTACCTATTGAATGACACAGCAGTTTTTAATGTGCCTGTCAAGGATTCACCAAATAGTGAAAGTAACATTTAAAATGTCTTTTAAATGTAAAGATACACAAGGTACATGCACACAACAGTATGAAGCTGTTAACGTTTTGGTTTGGAGTTTTTTATTCCTTGTACCAATGTCACCTGTTGTGAGATTTGCCTACATTTAGTGGGTCAACCATATCATATCAGGAAGCAAACCAAACAACAGAAGGCACTGTGGGTCAGGTGACAGATATTCATATGTGGACTAACTTCCCGGCAAGTGACCATAGAGGTACTGTTAAAATTGACCTTGGACCTAGTCATAGGGCCGCACCAGTGCACAATGTAAATAGCTTTTATCAGTGACGTGAGTGCTGCAGGGCGAACATGCTTCTGTTTAGACTAGACGTTGTAGTGCATGTTTCAACTTTTGTAAACCTGCTCGATTACAACTGGTACAGTAGATGGAAAGATAAGAATATGAGAAAACTGTATTAGACCTGGTGTATTTTTGTGTTCTTGCCTGAACTTTCTGGGGTTTTGTTCTGTGAGGCTTGCTTGTATAAGTGTTGAAAGCTAGATTCTCCAAGTGCTCCAAAAAAAATCACAGTAGTCATAAATGGCTCGTTTCAGTCTGATGGATGCCACCTGTCTAGTTGGAAG
>OMNN01042706.1:0-14860 GCA_900302755.1 Chromis chromis
AAGTTTAAAACACTGAACTCCAAGAATAAAATAATTTCACACAATTACAGTTGTACAGTTTTTAGACACTACTTCAGTATTTAGATTTTTCACACTTCTGTTCACTACAATATAGATGCAAATATTTTTCTCTACTACACTTATTAAACTGCTTTGTTTCAAGATCCCTTTGCAAAAATGACATATACATGCACAATATAAGCTAGCATTATAAAATATGACACATTTAATAAAATTAAACAACCAAAGAGTCTGTAAATTAGTTTAATTGTTGATTATGAAATAATATGATAACATAATGCTCTGAAAGGACCTGTTCTGCATAAAAAGTATATTTACTCATGTCTGTTCTCATTCATCCAGGTCATAGTCATTCTGGGCAATTCAATCAAAGGCAACTGGACTCAGTAATATGTCTGTGAAGACGTTTCACCTCTCATCCGAGTGGCTTCGTCAGTTCATGCGTGCCAAGACTTGACTAGGCTAGTAAAAAGTATATTTACTCATGACATTACTCAGAAGATAATACGTTTGTCCTTTTACACAAACACATTTTTGCATGCAGGACTGTAATTTGTTATTTATCTGTGGAGAGTTTTACTTATGTATAGTATCTAAAACACTTCTGCTATTACTGGTAAAAGCCACTTTTCCCCTTTTAATGCTGCAATACACTCAAACTGCAGTGCAGCTTGTGAACACTGGAGTGCAGTATTGTACATTTTTACAGTGGACTAACAATAATGCTGATTTTTTCCTGCCAACTTGAGGAGAAATATAAAATTTAAACACGTCACTCAGTCTCTCCACTTTCTGCCCATCATCTTCACGCTGGTTTTACTCCTCCATCAATTAATCACCGACTCCATGGCAACCGTGCCTCTGCACACACACACTGAACACACACATACACACACACACATACATTAGTAACCTTGACTCTGGATTATGTTATTGGGGGATTTTTCCAGCAACAACAACACATTAATAGGATAAACGTCACCATTAAGTGGAGGGTAAAAGCAGGGGAGAGAGATTAATGAAGGATAAGCAGGCCTGTCGCCAGCACGGCAGGGAGGCTGTAAAACACAGCGGAGGGAGACAAACTGCAGGATTTCTGTATGTCAAACTGAGACTATCCACTGAGCGATGCAGTATCCATGCATACATAAGACAAAAAGAAAAAAAATATCTTGAATTTATGTCTTGTATGTCTCGCTTGGGATTTTACATGTTGCAGAGTTTAGTCACATTAAGCTTTGCATCCAAATAGGCAGCATTTATCCAACACATGACTGCTGCAGGATCATTTTTCTTCTCTGCGCATCATGTTTGGTGTTTGTTGTCATTATTATATTTTCCAGTCCACGTGACGGCAGTTTGGCTACAGATGATTTGGCCTCTTTGGACCTCCGTTCCAGTGATTGAGCTGTTATTTGTGCTCAGAAACTCAAATCAAAGTGCAACCTCCCTCCCCTCCCTTTTCTGCTCTTTAGGCCAAGCAAATCTAACAGCTGCTGCTCGTAGCTTCATATTTGGTGTAAGAACATGACAGTGGTATTGATTTTCTCAGTGAAAAAGTGTATTTAAAAAAACATGTCCCCTGATTTTTTCATGCTGTGCTTACAATCTTTGATTCGTCTCATGTAGCTTGTGTGGTTTTTGCTTTGAAAAACCAACATGTTGGACTTGTGCTCTGAGTTAAATCACATACAACATGTGAATGAACACGCTTATCTGTGGATCCATTGACTGTCAGTTGGCAGGAATACGTCAGGAATACAGATAAGTCATTTGATTAAATTATAGATTACAGGCTTTCTTTATGGTCAGCTTGGAGAGAGCTTTTTATGCCTTTAACATTTAAATAGAAATGTGGGGGGGTTGTCATTTGGAGTGTTACAGTGTGTTCAAGCTATAAAACCAAAAAAAGGAGGATGTGAACCAAAATATCACATCAGACATGTGAAGAAAGAGGTTAACCCTCTTGAATGTGAATTTAGTTATTAGGTTTCCGTTGTACAAACAGTCGTCTCTCCTGTCACCATCAGTCCACATGCGTCGTCCTTCAAACTGCAGAGAAACATTTTATCGGATCATTACATTCGACCATTAGTTCCCTAATAAGCACCAAGATTTAATGACCCCCGTCACGGTTCTCTCATTTGCATAGGAGTCAGATTGACAAGCTGCAGGCAGCCATCAGTTAGATGGCAACACAACAGGATACATGTGCCGTCTGCAATCACAGAATGTGCAAAAAGTCAACATTTTTAATGGAGTGAAAGCTAAATGAAATGAGTGTTTCCCCAGGATTTCCTCATTTCAGCACAAAAGGCGGATGGCTGAGCCCAGCTGAGGCTTTTGGCATTTGGTGCTGCAGCTATCTCCTCTTCCCACATGATCAATGTAAGCCTATACGCGGCAGTAATAGATAACCAGCGCTGCTATAAATGATTCAGCAGCTCGAGGTGTGACAGGTGATGGATTTTCTAAGAATTTATCTGCAAAAGAAGAGTCTGATTGTGCAAATGTGCGTCTTTGATCCAATGATAAAGTTTTGTAACTTTTTGCATCACAACAGCTCAAAGTGTAACATTTTGCCACCCATGAAGGTCAAACTCACCACAAGCACAGAAACACCCTCTATTCCCACATTAAATCTGCACAACACACCCGAATCCCCGTGAAAATTTCTCAGGAATAGAAATAAACTCCTTTCTTATTCTCTGAAAGCTGTGAGCTGCCTCCAGGTGCTTCCTGAAGGCCTCCTCGAACATCTCATTGGACTGGATGTTGAGCTTTGACAGAGGGAGTCACGCTTTTACTTCAGGTTGGTTTCAGGCGGCTCTGTGCAGCTTGTTTATTAGCCAGTGGCAGCAGACGTGAAGCTCCCCCAAAAATAAACTGCACCTTTGAAGAAGTCCTCGCTGTGCACCAACTGTGACGTGATGCATATGTGGAGCTTCAGTCATGAGGCGAGGGGGGGACTCTCCCATCACATTCACAAAGCTGTTTTGTCTCGGATGATATTCTAATAATCAACCATGAGTCATTTTTCTGTGATCAGATTAAATCAGATGGCCCCGGTGAGTCACATGTTGCCATGATGTGATGGGAAATTTCCAGGCACTCAGTTAAAGAGCAGCAAAATCGCAGCACTTTGCTCCCAGTTGGAGAGATGTCCCACGCGTTTCCTTTGTCCTCCCTCTCATTCTGTGTGTGTTTCTCTTCCAATCATCGCCTGCTTCACTCTCTGGACCAGTGTGAGAGAGGAAGTGTGTCACGTTACTTGTGTGTTTGCATTAGCAGGAATGTGCGTGGGACTCAGGAATTCCTCAGGATCCCAACAGGCTCAAATGCAAACGATACAGACTCTTGAATCCAAGATTTGAGCATGAATCTGTACAAAACATAACATTTTATCTGATAGTATTTTCAAGAGAACCTTAAATTTGTTGTGTACAGTCACTGCAAGTGGTGGAATGAAATACAAGAGGTGGTAAATGAGGTGTGGTAATCCACTTAAACATTTTACTGCTTCAACTGTAAAATGTGTCTTTCAAGGAACCAAAATATGACTATGTGCCAAACAAGCATGATGAAGAACTGAGCAAACATTCAACAATCAGCATAAATGAAATATCATATCTCATAGAAATGACTGAAACTCTTCTGTCCCTCATTATAACAGTATGGGTCATGAGGCAGGCTGCTTGCTTACAGCGTTTCTGCTTGTTTAATGCAGCCAAGAGACGTACAGGGTCATTTCCTTGTAGAGTGCAGCAAAAGTTCAGGGTTTGGAGAAAAAAGCCAGACTGCTACACTAGAGAAGCAGTAAACAGAAATCCTTCGCTGGCTGGAGAATAACTTTTGAGAAGACTTTGTGTGGAGCAAACACCTGTGTACTTCTGTGTGTGGTTATTTTTGATGAATGACTATAGATAATGTTTTCAGTGTACCCACTCTCCCTCAGGGTTTGTGATCTCCCACATTTCCCAGAAACCTTGTCAAGAACCACCAGAGAGAAAAACATGTTGCTTGCACTCGCTGCAGTACATAATTGTAACAAGTGGTCAGCAAAATATTGATACAGTGATTTATCACATTGTTTCCTTTTGCGATACACTGGTCCCAAACATAGATATTTTTAATAAAACATGCAGGCACTCTAACTGGATTCCCACCATTTGAGTTACCAGGGTCACTGCTTCATGACTACTTGTGGATCACTTGTGGTGGCACTTGATACCATCGGGGACAATATATCATGATGGTAACATATCCTGAATTGTTCAGTAATTTCCACCCCCAGTCGTAAGTGTGGATTCAGTTGTTTGTGAATATGAAGTCATACTCCACATATTCAGGAAGTACATATTTCTATATTGTATGCTGATCTATGTAGAGGAGACAATGTCACATGTTTGTGACAAATTGGAAAAATCTCAGCCTGTCTCTGGGCTGTGCATGTTCAACCATTTAACTGTGGTGAGAAGAACATAGATCTGTTTCTTTAGACAATAATGCCACAGTTATGGGTAGTTGTTGAGGCAGTGTAAACCAAAACAGGTTTATTTGCAGATGGTCACTGTATGATGTGATGTGACTAACCAGTATGAAAGCTGCTGAATGGATTGTAATGAATTTTTGGCAACATTCTCATTTCCAAGAGGATGATTCCTTCTGGCTTTAGTCAATCCCTGATTTTTCATCTGGCACCACCAGCAAGTCACAACGCTCACTTAACCAAAGAAATATCTCAACATTTATAAGAATGATTTGCAGAAACAGTTCCCTGGCAATGAGTCCTAATTTGGTGATTTTGTGACTTCTCATTTAGCGTCAACATAAGGTTCACCTTCATGAGAGTAAAAGGTCTTGAGAACTACTGGATAGATGCTCATTTGCTGTTGTGAATGATCCCCTGACTTTTCAACCACCATCCATCCATCCATCCATCCATCCATCTATCCATCCACCATCCATCCAACCATCAGCTGTCATTGTGCAAGATACGGTATACAACCTGGACAGGTTGCTAGGACGCACAGCTAACACAAAGAGACAAACTGCCATGCACGCTCACAATCACAATTACGGCCAATTTAGACTGACCAATTACCCTAGCATGCATGTCTTTGGACTATGGAAGCAAGCTGAGAAAAAACAATCATTTACTTTTTATTTTTATATTTTCATGACCGCGACAGACAGACACTAGCCTGGCTGGAGACTCTTAGTCTTGTTGAGTCTTCACATTCTGACAGAGTGAATGTCTTTTGGCTATATTTCATTCTGGTCAAGTATTTGCACGAAAACTACAAAATCATCAGCATAGAATGATTTTGTCCATGTTTAGTGACTTGGAGGCGGACAGTAAATTGCT
Organism: Chromis chromis; assembly: GCA_900302755.1. Lineage (NCBI taxonomy): Eukaryota > Metazoa > Chordata > Actinopteri > Pomacentridae > Chromis > Chromis chromis. The sequence continues at coordinate 5,390 of OMNN01042706.1, forward strand.
CAAGCTGTGAGAAGACATGATAGACTGAGGCAGGCTTTCTTTGCAGAGCCTCACTGTCCAGATGGCTCAGTAAAATCACATCTCCAACTGATTATCCTCTTATATTTTCTTAACAAAGAAATAGGACATAGCATGGCTCTATGGCTCTTACATGCACGAATACAGAGTGTGTACTGTGTGCGCTCGGCTCTAATCAGACTGTATCAAATGAACATGGTTGTCCATGACTGCTCAGTGAGGCTGGAGGACAGTTCATCCACTGCCTGCACAATGATGTTTTAATGTGGCTGACATAAGTTGCCTTATAGGAACCCACTTCCAGTGAAATATGAAGTGCACCCATGCAATTTTTTTCCTCTGCTGGCTTGCAAATGGAGCAAATATATGTAAGTATGTCTTATTGAGGGCATGTATGATGACACACTGAGGCCAAGTTTATGGGTCAAAAATTAATCATGAGAAGGCTGAGCCCAAGCAAAGGATAACTCTTACTTAATCTGATCTTTCCTGATTTAAAGTCACTTTAAATTTGAGTTGAGATCGCCTCAGTTTCACCCGCAAAATGTTTTCTGGCATGACTTCCTTTATTTGGAAGACATATGTTACGTTTCCACGTATTCTGAGTAACAATAAACGCTGCACACATTGGGAACAGCAGATGAAATAAGCCTCGCTTTGCTTTGATTTGACGGAACTGTATGATGGAAAGCGCTATTTGTGGACTCCACCCTTCTGCTTCCACTGAAAACTGGAAATGGAGCCTCTTCCTGCTCCGGACATCTGCATTTATGATTCCCAAAACTTACAGCCTTCACTTCTCTGACACAATAAACTGCTTTTTGTCTATGCCAAGTGACCGATGCAGCCAAAAACACCAGTGAAAGACGATGATGAAGACGTCATATCCACAATTAACTCCTTCCTGAAGTTTCTCTGTTTCACAATTATGAAAGCAGCTCTGGTGTGTGACTGAAGGCGGGCCTCTGAGGGGCTGCGACGAGGAATTTATGGGAACATGCTGCAAATTAATTGTAACTACCAATGCTGTGGAGTCAGTATTTGTTTATGCCCGGAGCTTATGAGGGGGGAAAACATGTGAGACCAATAATTTTCTATTTTAGGAAAGAGAAAGTATTTTGTCGGACAGTATGTGCTGTACTGGCTTTGAAGTTAAACATACAACATAAGCGAGAAATTCAGCAATACGGGAAACCCAAATCTTAATGGAGAAGTAACATGTGATCAGATTATAAGAATAAAGCTCTTTTAGAGACAGAACAAACCAATATTTCAAGGTAATTAAACAGAAACCGACTCTCTGATGTTTGGCCATTTGATCATTTCTGGCGAATGAATTGAACCTATTGTTGTAAGTATGTTCAATGTCTATATTTATACACAGTCAACTTTGTTCTTGTGCTGAAGTATATACACAGTACTCCCTATGAAACAGTACTACTTTGAAATACTGCAGAATGTGTGGTTGTTAGTCTGTTATATCACAAGCAAGTTTGCCCAGATCATGTAAATATGTGTAAATGTTTGTGCTTCGCTTTTTCCAGCAACAATGAGGTCATTCCTGGTGTATGAAACAATGGATTCATGCATCAGTTATGTCAGTGTAGGTAGACTTTCAAAGCAGAACTGTGTTCAACAGAAGGGAAACTAAGGGTGGGAGGAGAGCGGACATAAAAATGACCAAACCTGTTGTATAACAGCTTTGCATGAATAAAATTTACAGCAACAATCAGACTGGATGTATGGTAAAGGTGAAGCATTCTGGATGTTAAAATGGCTCCTTGCAGTAGTAAAAAAGTAATAGTGTTGCCACAGATCATTACATATACCGATCAGGCATAACATTATACCACCTGCTTAATATTGTGTTGGTACCCCTTATGTGATCAAAAATGTACTGTCGGCCAGTCCTGATCTATAGTCTTCTTTGGACAGTTGAACATGAATTGCGTTATATATTTTTATATCCTCATCTGTTTGTTGCTTTCCTGTGTGTGGAAAAGATCCTCCCTGCTATAATTGCATCATGATTCAGTTAATGTATGGATTTGTTTCTGTGTTTTGCCCAGATGAGTTTATTAAATTAAACAGTTATGATTTCTATTTAGAACTTTGTTCACATTAAAACATAATCAACTCGTGTGTGTTCTCTCATGTACTTGTCAGAAGTACATGAGTATTGGAAAACCTTGGACCCCATAGGACACCCTGAGAGGTCCTCTTGTCCATGCCCAATGGTTCAGAGCATTTTGGACCACATAAGGGGGACCAACACAATATTAGGCAGGTGGTCATAATGTTATGCCTGATCGGTGTATATTATTCTAGAATATCTTGAGCCACCATGATGCGTGTTCACAAATTAAATGTGTTTAATCTGCTGCATGCATTGTAGTTACTGGGAATATGGAGCCTGCAGGGTACATAGAAGGTGGAAGCTGTGCGTATGAACAGAAAACCTCCAGATTTGTGGATTATTATCAAAAGTATTACAGATAATGTGCTTACATTGGAGTTTTGACCTGATTAAACCCTCACAGTGACACAGGGTGGAGGAGGACAGGCCCATCACATCATTTCCTCCTCTGTAACTTTCTTCCATTGTGCCCCTGCAGAGTTGCACAATGTGTCCTCAGCACTACTCCCTTCCTGCTCTCTGGGTCCAGCCTTCATGTTCCTCCCTGCTCTGCTGGTGGAAAAGCCTCAGTGAATCATGAGCTCACATGGGCAGGGATGGAGAGGAAGCAACCAAAGCTGGATCCATTTGGCCTTCAAAGGTGTCGTCATGCCTGCATCATCAATAATGAGGTGGATGTGTGAGGTCAGAGTAAGAAAATCACCTTCAACACAGATATTCAGACATTAGCCTCCATATTAACCATTAACCTTGTGAGGGCTCACTGGAGTGTGGGTCGTAAATGAAGCAAAAAATCAATAACATTAAACAAAGTGATGCAATATGAAGCCATCACAGCTGCAATATGAATTCATTGGAATGTGCATGTGTGAAACAAGTAGCTTTAAGAGGTAAAACAACTCATTCTGATCTGTAATCAAACCAAAGACACCTGTTTCTTATCAGTTCACCTTCACATTATTGACTCGGAGGTTTCACCCCTGACTGAACCTAATTACCTGTCTTTAAAGAGTAACAGAACACCGGCTGAGTGATCTTATTACCTCATGAGGAGCCTGTAAATTTCATATGGATCTATTTCTTCGCTGCAGTTTGTTGGTTCAGTTGAAATTTGTGCAACACTAAAAGCTCTGGACATCCCAGAGACGTATGTGTGAGATCAGAAGTAGTCTTACTGTCTCTTGATTTAATCTAGAGTGTGTTGGCTCTTGTCCACCTATAGTTCAGGTGGAGTACTCTATTTTTTTTCATATATATGTTTTAAAGTAAACGTATAAGTCAGAGTGTTGTAAATTCCTGTATGATAAGCAGTAGATGTGTATTAGTCTGTGCTTCAGTTGTAGCAATCAGTTTGGTAATGTGAAGAACCACTATTTGTGCAAACATTTTAACTAATCTCTATAACATAACATAAAATAAAATAAAAACTAATTTGTGTGCTAAGTTGACATTAAATGTTCATTCTTGACTTTGGAAACAAAACAGTTTCACTCTGTCCAGTCCATTTGAAGCTGTTCTGAAGCTGACTGAGTTGTAGTTGCTCAAATTTCCCTGAAATTTGCAGCTTATGTTGGATCAAATGTTGGATCTTTTTTCCCATTGCATCAGAAGTAATGTTAATATCTTGTGTGTTATTTCATTTTAATAAGGCACATTTGAATAACTTCTTGTTGTACTTTGTTGGGGCTGCACGGTGGCTCAGTTGTTAGCACCGTCGCCTCACAGCTAGAAGATCAACGATTCGCATCCCGGCTTGGGCCTGGGATCTTTCTGTGTAGAGTTTGCCTGTTCTCCCTGTGCAACGTGGGTTTTCACCAGGTTCTCCACCACAGTCCAAAAACATGCTGATGTTAATTGATGATTCTAAATTGTCCGTAGGTGTGAATGTGAGTGTGCTTGGTTGTCTGTTACTATGTGTAGCCCTGTGATAGACTGGCGACCTGTCCAGGGTGTCCCCTGCCAGGTCGGCTACAGAGGATTAATTGGTGTATAGATAATGGATGGATTTACTTTGTTGGCATTTATATCCCTTTATAATACAAATTTTTCTTAGATTTTTGAGGTGTGGGATCATTGTTTCAACAGTGTTAATGTGATTTACATGAAGGTCTAAACAAGCTGTAAATAAACTAACCAGGTCTAAACAAATGCAGAATGCCCCTATTCATGTGCTCTGTGACACAGACATTTAGGATAGTGTAATAGTTAACATTCAACTTTATTTTAACTTCCTAATAAGTTGTTTAGTTAACATGGTAATCCTGGGTTTTATTTATGACTGTTGTTATCATCTGACCACTCCTACTCGACCTCATTCAGCTGTAACTATCAACTCATAAATCAGCAGTTAAGTCTGAGCTTAAAATGTTAGCAAAATAAACAGGAGTGATGGTGAAAACTACAACATACAACAACTACGACATATTGCACTTTCTGTTAAATTTAAAGGATTTGCTAGGTGGTAAAGTATTTGTTGGTAAAAATGAAGCTTTCTTGTATAATATGAGACTTGTTATAAATTAAACTTCTCATCAGTAAATACAAATGTAGGTGAAGTGATTAATAAATTACACAAAGAGTCGATTAACAGACAGTTTTTCTTTGTAATATCTTTATTAAGTTTGAGGTTTTGACTCTTGATTGGACAAAACAAGCAATGTGAGGGTTTCACTTTTGTGTCAGTATTTCTCACTATTTTCTGAATCAATCAATCAAGAAAATATTCAGAATATCAACCATAAATAAAATATATGTCGACTGCAGTCCTATATTAAATAGTTAAAGATCCCCTCTGATGAAAATTAATTTTTTTTTGCATTAACATGTTCATGTAGTGTTTATTTAATTTAATTTCTTCTTCTTCTTCTTCTTCTTCTTCTTCTTCTTATTATTATTTTATTAACACATCCAAGTGAAATAAGCACTCAATGGCCTGGCTGAGTAATTCCATCTGGAAAATGCAGTGAACTGACAATCTGAAAAAGAAAATTCTCAAAGAAACAGAATCATTTTCCCGAGGAACCAATCCTAAGGAACCAATCCTGACAACCGATTTAAACGTTATCATACCATTCAATATCCACACACATAATTCCCATAGTTATATGCAGGTAAGGACCCTCCTCTAGCTTCTAGTGGGCTCAGTAAGAGAATGATAAAACTACCCCATTTCATGGTGGTGTAGCTGTGATTTAAAACTTAGAAAAAGGTACAAAAATCCACATCTGGAGGGTGAAGGGGGCATTAGTCATTGGACTTCTGCAAAAGTCTAACCATAATTATAGTTCTATTTTGACTTTTGCTTCCACTTGCTGTTTTTCACTCAGTGTTTTGTTAAGGTTATGCACCAAAACTACTTAATTATTATTTTTTTTAGAAAATATGTTGTTTTGAGTTAAAATACACCCCATCACTACATTTGTCAGATGTTGCAATGTTTTATTTTGTCTCAACCGGAGACTTTACACACACTTATTCACACAATTAAAAGAAATTGCCGATGTTATCGGGGCTACTTTCTGTTTATCAGTGATCAAGATGGTTGATAACCTGATATACTGAGTTTACTGGAAGGTGGAGGAGGTCCATATGTATGGGAATGAGGCTGATGAAGCTGATAATGAGCCATTTAATGGTCTGATAACATCCGGACTAGGTATTCCTGGCACCCTGCCTGGTGGGGCTTTCTGTATCATTATTCTATTCTATTCCAGCATCAGTTTCTGTTTTGAACATGTATGGCTGAATGATTTCAGTATTACAGTTTATCATTGTGTGGTGTAGTTTTACTGTGTTTGAGCAGAGTTGTAGGTGAGCTGGTGTGCTCGAGCTGCTACGAGTGGGATGGGGAGGGTGGAGAAAGAGGCAGGGACTATGTAGATCTGCACATGTTAGAGGAAGCAACAGTGTAGAGTTACATTTGAGTCATTTTAAAACAGGAAGGGGTTATTTGTTATGGGAAAAAAAATTCTCAGTATGCCTCTTTAATGAACAGACATGAGTTTTTAGGGTTTAATCAATGACTGGAGAGGAATTTTTCAAAAACAGGTTGGTTGGTTGATGTTTTTGCCATGTGGTGGGGTGCATTTTCCTGCCAGGGTAGGTCAGTGACATTTGGGATTTCCATTTGCATGAGGGAGTGTGCTTGTTCTGGGACAGTGTTTATTTGGATGTCTAAGTCTCATCAACACGGATGTTAAAATCTAATGTTTTCCAGCAGAACACCACATAGTACCAATAGAAGAATAGAATAGCTCTTTATTGTCATTGTGCAAAAGGTATTGTACAATGAAATTGGAGGATATGAGGATATGATCAATGTCATTCACTTCACCTGTCAGGGGTCATAATGTTGTGGCTGTGGATGTTAGTGTACATTTATAATACTTTTTTTTCTCAGATCTTTGAGGTCTGGGATCAAACTAATTCTCCTAACTCAGTGTAGTTTGTAGGTTGAACATAATTTAATTACAAGTTGACATAACTTTTTTTTTAAATGGTGCAAACTGTTGCATTAATTTATTTTTTTATTTTTTGCTGAGCTCTGGTTATTGTTTAATAAGTACATTTGCATTTTCCAGTGCAGTGTGTGTGTGTGTGTGTGTGTGTGTGTGTGTGTAGGTGTCATTAATAGGGGCGGGGCTTGCTGACGTCGCCCTGGTTGCAGTGTATCTAATGTGAATGCAGACGGAGCAGCTGAGGATGGAGCAGAGGGAGAGAAGAGCCTCCGTGTCACAGCTCACCTCTCAGAAATCACTTCTACCATCCGGGACGTTCCTTTAAATCACACCCACGCTGTGTCTTCTTCTTCTTCTTTTTTTTTTCTCTTCCTGTATTTTTCTCTTTTTTCCCCCATTAATTCCTTTTCGCTGCCATCTGCGCACCGGTCCACCTCACTTCACCCATCTGTCAACACACACCGCCGGCTTCGCCTCTGTGTCAGTGGACGGAGAGGAAATCCAGCTAAAAACCACACAGAGAGATACCATTTTCCGAGAGGTTTTTCACATTCTGTCGCTGCTACAATCGATATGGATGAAGACAATCACGGTAAGGCTGCTTTTCTTTTCTCCCCCTCAAACTGGTTTCCTCTCTGTGCAGGGATGGAGGATGGATGGATGGATGGATGTGTGAGTCAGGGCGCACGGAGACATGAGGTAGTCTTGTGTTTTTTTACAGAAAAACAACCACAGCCAGCTGTCATACAACATGATATGAACAATCTGACAATAAAGGAGCATTTCTGAGAGATACAGCACAGATCCTGTTGTTTTTACATGCTTCCCATCCTGTAAGGCGAGAGTCTGCTTCTCTGTAGACACATAGTAGGTTCGAAAAATGCACAAAAACACATTTTTTTTCCACGCATGCACCTTTCTCATGTGTTTGATGTCTTGCTGTCAGGCTTTGAAGTGTCTCTCACTATCTTGTCGCGCTGTTTGAAGCCTGTATACTGGTGGGAATTGATAAGATATGTGGCTGGCAGGCTTCCATGTGGAGGACAGACCCAGCTGGATCTGCATCCTTCAACAAACATATAGAAAAATGAGTACAATGAATTCCCTGAAGTGATATTTGAGGAATACAGTGACACCAACTGCGGATTGCACTGAGGTTGCTATATGATCTTACTATAAATTAGGGCTACATGATACTGAAAAATACTAACATTGCTATATTTTGCTTTTCCGTTATGTAAATATCGATAAGAAAAAGCAGATGAATAATTGTATTTGGAAAGACTGAGTCATTCTGCAATGATTGGGGGGGTTTATAGAGGACTGTATCTGCTGTGACAATTAAAAGTAATTGTAAAAAAGCTGAAAAAAGCCATTTGGAGCCTCTTTCATGTGGTGTAACTCTGGCAAAAGCATCCAAAAATGCAGATCTGGCTTTGCACTCATCATACAGAGCTTTGTGGTGCTGATTTAAAGCTGTTTTTCAGTCAACATCATCCTTTCTGGTGCAGAAATGTTTCTATACAACTCAGATTGCATTTATTTTTTGCAAAAGTCTTCCTTTTCAGTGTTTCTCTGCTGTTCTTTTCTCATTTTGCTGTGTGCATGTTGAGCCTGCAGATCAACAAACTGTTTCTCTGGTAAATGAAGTTAAAAACAAAAGTTGTATCCAGAGTAAATTGTGTTACATAACACAGACTTGTCTTGTAGATTAGTCATGGAAAATTAGATGCTGTTTTCCTTTTGTATCAAGCAGCCAAAGAAGTTGTTGCGTTATGTGCTTCACTCAATTTGCCTTACTTCACATTGCACTTTTTGGCAATGTTGAAGAATCATATTAAACACACTGATAAGCATGGAAAAGTGAGGAACTGGGCTATCTGATTTAAATTCTCTATGTGTTTGCAGATTATTAGCAAAATAGTATTTTATTTTCAAAAACAATGAAAAATGCTTATTACATCTTCCCAGAGCCCAATCTGTTAACCACTTATAGGTGGCATATTAATGAGAGAAAATGGCTACAAAAGAGTACAAAAGAGGTAATTATTGAATTGGTAATACAATATTCATGTAGCTATAGTGATTCTTTAGGTTAAGTGTGATGAGGTGACACTGATACATGATTTTTGGGGCCGATACCAATTTGATGGAGTAAGAAATCCTGTTATTCATATATTGGCCTATATTGTTTACATATATATTAGAATTAATTGAAACAGCAAAAATGTTAGGGTCATTGTTTATTAACTTTCCAGCAACCAGTTAGCAACTTACAAATAAGACACCGCTTGACTCCGCACCACCATCTGCTCACCTGTGTTACATACTCTGCTACATGTGCTGCCGACAGTGCTGAGAATATTGTAAACAATGGAGTCTGAGCTACTCTGCTAGACAACTATGTGATAACACTGTTTCTAAATTACTCCGTGCATCTTTCTCTGCATTATGTACTGTAAAAGCAAGTTTTCATTTCAGTGCGTACTGATACATCTGTGACAAACCAATTAGGGATGGGAATCGAAAACCAATTCTTGTTGAGAATCGGTTCCCAGTGTTTCAATTCCATGGAATCGTTTGCCAATTTTGCAAACGATTCCCTTATCAATTCCAGTGGGCGCGAATGACGTCACCACGCACGTTGCATAGCTTACGCAAGCTACGCAACGTGTGTGGCAACATCATTCACCAGTGCAGCCAGCAGGAAACATGGCGCCCAAGCGGCACAAACGCTCGAAAGTTTGGTTACATTTCACGAGAAAGGATGACAACAGGGCAACTTGCAATACTTGCAAAGTGGATCTTTTATCAAAGGGAGGAAATAATACAGATATGCAGAAACATTTGCACACACAG
>OMNN01042707.1:0-15268 GCA_900302755.1 Chromis chromis
GGTTAGGGTTAGGTCACAGGGTTAGGGTTAGGTCACAGGGTTAGGGTTAGGTCACAGGGTTAGGGTTAGGACACAGACGTCTCCCAGAAGATTATAAGACGATGTACAAGAGGCATCATTGTGGAAAAACATGAATCACTCTTTTCAATATTTGTCTGTAACTTCATGGTTTTTGGAAATTATTTCATCTTCTACTTGTTTAATTGTTCACAAAAACGGAAATTTTGACCAGGGGTTCCCAAACTTTTGCATGCCATTGTATATATATACAGTGGTCCCCCTATTTTACGGCCCCATCACCAACAGCAACCCGCCATATGCAGCTGCAAATCCTTGGCACCAATCATTTATCCAATAAACTAACCCCTCACCAGCGGCCACCCCGCAAACGCGGCCAGTAGCCGTGTTAGAACCCGATATGTAACAACGACCTGAATTGTTACATTATCGACCAGTTATTACATTTCGGGTTTTATTACATTTTTTTTTATAACAATTCGGGTCGTTGTTACATTTCGGGTTGTTGTTACATATCGGGCTCTAACATACCGTTTAGCTTACTGACTAGCTTACAGCTACAAACCATTTAACAACAAACCTCTACAAACTTGGAAAAATGCACCAAATAATTGTCAATAACAACAACTAAACATGCAAGGAATACAAACCACTCACAGTCATTGCTTTCTGAGGGATCCACAAGGATTACTTTGGACAGCACATGAGTAACTTGAGGAATGCGATCATGCATTTTTCAGTTCCTTATTCTAACTGTTTCCTGCTTCCTGTTTCTTTTCTCGTGTCAAAATAAAACCTCACCATTGTGTGCATAACAAACAGAACATATTTCAACATAAAACTCAGTCTCATTTTTAACGTTAAACATATTTGGGGCAGAACACCTTTAGTAATAAGGATTTACATGAATGTATAAATCTTGCTCACCAGCATAAAACAACCATATTTTAGCTTATAAATATTTCACCCTAAAGTGCTGTAGGAACGTACCCTCATCGCGAACGATTACAACATGACAAAGTTTTATGAACTGATCATTGTCTGTGTCTGAAGCTTCATACAGATTAGTTTTATTTAAACAGTCATGACCACAGTGATACACAGTAAATAGTTCAGAGCAGGGCAACTGGTTGACAACCTGACAGCTGACTTAGTGTTCAATGAGTCACAGTGTGAGCTGTGTCTGAAGACAAGAACTTATGCAAATGAATGCATTCTGGTATGTGCTTTGATACAGTGGACTGTATGAGGAAATGAATGTGTTGAAGTAAACCTGCCAGAGAGCAGGTTAGGTTCATACAGTTTGTTACCACGGTAACTGACCCAGAGTTACGTCTCTCTGGAAGGGAAAACCCATCTCTTATCTCAGAGTTAACAATCTCAGTATTTTCCCTAAACCCTCTTTCTGGATTAGACCCCTGGTTTTTTCATCCTTCTATCACTGTTTAGATGAAGTGACAAGTGAGTTTGTCTTTTTATAAGAGATGTATGTCCATGTTTGTGTGAAGAAAAAAATCATATTGAAGTTTCTTCTTCTTATGTAATCAGTCTATTCTCTGAATGTCTCTGTCTGTTTGGGGCCTAAATAAAATGGTTTGGAATATACAGGTTTAAACACAGTGTATATGTACAGACGTTTCAAGTGTCTGACGCATGGTGGCAAATTTAGAAAACGTAGGTAGCATACAGGTCTGAAATCTGAGATGCCAGTTGTGAGATGAATAGCTCTTACCACATGAGAAGTCTGAGGCATATCCTGAGCATTCACTGGCAAGACCGTGCCACAAACCTTGAAGTCCTAGACAAAGCTGAGATGACCAGCATGGAAGCCGTGATACTGAAAAACCAGCTTCGATGGGTGGGTCACGTGATCCGGATGGACGACCACAGGCTGCCCAAGCAGCTCATGTACGGCGAACTCTGCTCTGGCAACTGAAATCAAGGCAGACCACGCGAGAGATTCAAAGACTGCATCACACACTCTGGCATCCCACCCAAACAGCTAGAGCTCCATGCTTTGGACAGACCAGGCTGGCGCGCCCTCACTAGACAGGCACAGGACAACTTTGAGGAGACATGGCGAGCGGCTGTGACAGACGCAAGAGAAAGAAGAAAGAAGGCCTCGACTGCTGACCCAGACAACCCCGGACAATTCCCCTACCCCCATTGCACCCGTGTCTGCCGCTCGAAGATAGGATTCCACAGCCATCTGCGGGCCCACACCAGGAGAGGACAGCATACATGAGGACAGTCATCATCGGACCGATGAACAACCAAGAAGAAGTCACAATCTCCTAAACAGAAAATGACTGCTTTAAATGAAAAGATAGGGGTGATTAGGAGCATCTGTTTCATCCTCATTTTGCTCATCTGCTGATGTGCTAAAATTCTCTTTTTTGGTTTCCATAGGCTGTCACGATCCCAAAATGCAAATGACCCAGTTTTGCATAGAGACAGGTGAGTCCCTCATAGATATTCTTGAAGTTCAGTAAGAACTTATTCCCCATTTGTAACATGTGTCTTTGCTGTGCTGTAGGAAGTCTGTGGCAGCCTAACATCAGTCTGGCTCAGGTGACTGCAGACAGTGGAAGGTCTGCTCTGGCTGTTAGCTTCATTCCTGATAGATTGTGTGAGGAGTATGTGGTTATTGTTGGATGCGGCTCTACCAAACATACTGACAACATAACAAAGGTAAGATTACATCAATGCTTCTGTATTTGAAGAGAGCTTATGCAATGGCTAGTCTCACACACCGGATGAATGTGTTTTTCTTCTCAGTGATTTGACCCAGAACATTACTGTAGCTGCTCATAACAACATCCTGTCTTTAGCAGTCTTTTCAGTACATGGAACTCTGTGTCCTCCTCTCTCTGTGGTTTATTTCTGCTGATTGCAGAAAAGACTACTTATGGTAAATGTAGGTAACTCTACAGTTACAGATACATGACATTTTAAACCTCTCACATCAGATCTTCCTGCACAGTTCCAAATGTTCCAAAACTTGACACCAGATAAGAACACTGACACATAAAAATGCTGTTTTCAGTCTCATCACAGTGCTGCAGTTTATGAGTGAGATGTCAGCCTCCCACTCTGTACTTTCTCAGGACTACTGTCAGTCTACTATACACATTATACTAATGTTGTTATAAAGTTGTAAGTTGTTACACACTGGGTAGTGTTGCTACACTTCCTCTTCAAAACACAGACCGGGTTCTTGTGGGTCTCCTTAAAATAAGAGTGACATAAACAAGTGGTATCTGTAACCTGCATCTGTTTGTGTTGTGCCAACATGTCAGAAATTGTTATTGTGTAATTCTGAAAGCTATATAGTTTGTGGTACTCTTAAATTCTACTGCACTGATGCATTAAGGTATTTGTATACTTTGCATTCTATTGCCCACCTTGCAGTTTATCGAAGAGCTGCTGTACACTGTGCTGGGTGTACATAAAGTGTCAGACTGCAAGGAAGATGAACAGCAAGTTTCACTAGTTGTGCACACACTAGGTGCCATAGAAACAGTTGCAAGCATCTTCATTGAGCAACATGCCTTCATCAGTATGACTGCCCCCTCTTTTCAGATTTTCTTAAACAGAAATATTTCCATTTTCATATTATTATGTTAAAAGAATGCAAACATTGGATTTTGCAACTATCTTGATAAATGTTAGTACAGCATCAGTCAGCCTGAATAATAATCTTTGCAAATAAAAAAAACAACTTACTCTTTTCCAGAACAATTCGACGATCCTGAACGCATCATTCAGTCTTGATAAATGGCCAAGATACTGCTGCGAGTTTGTTGTTCAGGTAAACCATTTTAAATCTCTTCTGCTGAGTAATGTTAATGTATTCATAACCATTTTTTAGCTGTTAATACCTCACAATTGTCTATGATCACATTTTACCTACATGTTCTTCTTAAAATTACTTTTGTCTTTACTGCAGATAAACCCCCTTTTCCCAGAATGCAGGCCGGACTGTACCCGTCACAAAAGAACTCAGGATATTTGTACTGGTATGTTGGCAGATATACTTAAAATACATTCAAATGATAATGGGGTTTTTGCAGTAGTTTGTACCAAACAGGCATGTTCTCTATTTAGAGAATAGGATTTTTAAGCCGGGATATCTCCTACCTGTGACACATTTTGCCCTTGTCAAACAGTTGCTGCTCTGGACACCCCAATAGCCTAATGGTTATGTCACGTTACCCAAGTGCAGAGGAATAGCGGCTGTCCCGGGTTCGATTCCGACCTCTATCCATTGTCCTATCCAATAAAGGCATAAAAGGCCAAAAATAAATCTTAAAAAAAATGTTCAGCTCTTGTAGTTTAGATACTGCACGCTTGTTCCGTTTTGCAGTACAGTATTCCTTAGCATCACATTATGGTCAGGTTAGGCATCAGTAATTAAGTTGGTGGTTTGATTGCCAGATTTCCTTGTCTTCATACAGCATGCATCAAGTTGACAATCAGTTAATACAATTCTAATTCTTATTATAATATATATACAATGTTACGGCATACTCTGTGTACAGTTAGGGCATTGTAAACACAACAGCATTTTTTTAATCAAAAACTAAAACATCATTGCATTTTGTTATGCAGTCTATATATTAAGCTACCTTTGGGTCAAATATAAAGGACGTCCATCTTGGGCTTAATTTACACCAAATCAGATGACCTAAATTTGCTGAATCATCAAGTTGTCAATGGATTTCAGGTCCTTGATAAGAGATATTTCAGTGGATAAATAAAACTTTGGACCCACTTGTGGTCCTAGACGTAAAGTCAACAAAGTCAGTTCAACTACTACGACCATGAATGTCTGCACAGAAATGTACAGTAGTCGGTTCAGCAGCCATAACAATCACTGACCAACTCACCACCCTTGGAGCCTGTTCACTGGCATGGCATGACTAAAACAACATCTTCTTGGAGATCTTTAGAAGGGATACTGCAAGGTATATAGACTTGTAATGTGCTTGCATGAGGCTTTGATGGCTAGTTTAATATGTAAAAACAGCAGCGTTGCCAACTAATAAACCATGCTTTCATTCCCACAGCAAAGCCAACAGATGCCCCAGATGTCCCTCTGTACACATTAGTTGCAATGGGAGTGGTGACTGTGTGTATAGTGATGGCAGTTGTAATGCTTGTCCTCTGCAGGAAGTCAGGTTAGTCACATAGAAGGAATTGTCAGTCACAATTCTTTTATTGTGAACATAGATTTTTGTTGCTTTGTGGATATCCTAAAATCACTTTTAATCTGCTGATGGTACTTATCAGTGCTCTTTTCCACTTTCAGGTAAAACTGATGTTAGTGCAGCACATGAGAAAGATGAGAAACTGTGGCAGCAGCAGTTGAAACAACCTCCCAAAGTGCTCATCATCTACTCCCAGGACCACCACCTGTACAGAGACATAGTGCTGAAGCTCTGCAGCTTTCTCCAGGCCAAGTGTGGCACCAAGGTGCTGGTAGACCTGCTTGACTCCACATCAGTCAGCATGGTGGGTCGCCACCGCTGGCTTGAGGGGCAACGACAACAGTTGAAAAACCCCTCTGACAAAATCCTGGTGCTGTGTTCACAAGGTGTCCAGGCAAAGTGGAGGGCCATGTGTGGTCAAAGGCGAGTGACACTGAGGGAAGACATCCTCTCCCCCACAGACGACATACTTACTCCCTTTCTTAACCTCTCCCTAACTGACATGCACCAGGCAGGTATGCGGAGCAAGTACATGGTAGCTTACTTTGGTGACATCAGCAGCGAACTAGACGTGCCATCAGTTTTTGACGTTGCCGTCAAATATAATCTGATGAAGCACTTTGAAGAGCTGTACTTCCGCATCTTAGACGTTGAAAAGTATCAGCCAGGTCATGTTAACCACATTGAGGGAATTGGTGGGGATGAATATTTCCACTGTCCCTCAGGCAGAGACCTGAAGAATGCTATTGAAACCTTCCAGGCCTACCAAATGGACAATCCTGATTGGTTTGAGAGGGAGTGTGTAGACAGTGAGGAGGAGGTAATTGCTGAAGCCAGCCCGCTAATTGACCAGCTGCAGATCCCTCCTGTCCTAGAGTGTGTCCCAGTAATCAGAGATGGGCTTCCTGTCTTCATGCATGAGGTAGAAATCAATGAAAACTGCAACAGCATTCACATTCTTACACCTGAACTGAACACAGAGTGCCAGCTGTCATCAGTGGCAGAACTTATACCAGTAGTGAATCCTGAGTGCAAACACCCATCAAGGCTGGATGAGGTGTTGACAGATCATCTGTATCCTCATAGCCCCAGTCCAGTATCAGTCTATAGCGCTGAGCCTGTTTTGAACAAATTACCACCACCAAGACAGAACTGGCTCTCCCTCAGAGAAGAACCCTTGGGTCAACTTCCCACAGAGGATGATGAAGAGGATTCTCTACAGCCTATGAACCAACCCTCTGCCCATTTTGACCAGAGAAGCTCAGCTCCACAAAACTCTCTGGACTCAAAATATCCAGAATCCTCATGTGCAAGCATACAGAGTGAGTATTTCTCTTCTTCTGAAATCAGCCACTCCCAGCCTGTGGAGATGGAGGAGGACGAGTGTCTGGAGTCTAGTGGAAAAGGTCCAAGCAGCGGATCAGATCAGGGCTACATCTCCAAAATATCCTCCCAGCATGAGCCTCCTTTCAAAGAGGATCCACTTGTGACTTTGATGAGACTTCAGGAGCAGCAGTTTCTGCTGAATCCCAGGTACTCTGACAGAGGCCCCGAAGAGCCATATGAGCATTAAAGCTACTGTAGGCAGACATCTTGAAAATATACAGCCCTCTGCAAATTTTCCTTCTCTGTTCTAAGTGCATTTATGAGGTCAGGCACTGATGTTGGACCAGAAGGCCTGGCTCTCAGTCTCCACTCTAATTCATCCCAAAGGTGTTCTATTGGGTTGAGGTCAGGACTCTGTGCAGGCCAGTCAAGTTCCTCCACACCAAACTGGCTCATCCATGTCTTTACTGACCTTGCTTTGTGCACTAGTGTGCAATCATGTTGGAACAGAGGGAGCCATCTTCAAACTCTAAAAGCTAAAAATGTAGCCGCGGTGATGGATATTCGCACCACCAAAATGTAATCGTGTTCCCTGTCCCATTAGCAACATTTCCTGAAAATTTCACGAAAATCCATTGATAACGTTTGAAGTTATCGGACGGACAGATAAACGCAGACAAAAATGCAATCTGTCAGTCCTCTCATCAAAGCGAGTCTTAAGGTAGAATGTCTCTTCCTGGTTCTGCTCTGCTCTCACGACAGCTGTCACTGTGAGGACTGACAGTTGCCCAGTTTTAACAGTGTAAGAAGACATGGCAGGCTCACTGTTGGGACGTTCTGAAAACACACCTTGATGAGAGAAAGGAGCTTGGTCATTTCTGAATGGAAAAGACTGGGGACTTATTGTCCTACAATATTGTCTGCTTAAGTCTTTGAAAATTAAATGTCAAATGTCCCTTTCATTGTTATGGTAACAAAAAAAAAAGATTTTTGCATTTTCATTTTCATTTTTACCCAAATAAGCAGCTGGATAGCTCAGTGACTAACATCCCAGACCTTGGCATGGGAGATCGGTGGTTCAAATCCCGGTCAGGGCGCAGGTATCCAGTGAGGACCCTTAGGCAAGGTCCTTCATGCTGCCCTGCCTACCTACCTATGTACGTCGCTTTGGATAAAAGCGTCTGCTAAATGAAATTGTAACCAAATAACACATACATATATGGACAATTATAATGCTACTGTGGAATTACATTTTCATTTTCAAGTTCAAATAATCATCCAAATAAAGTGGGCTTCCACAGATGTGAGCTTGCTAGGCAGTCAAAGCAGCAACCTCCCAGGTCACCAAGATCTTCATGGGGTCCAAAAGCTCTGGATTCTCAAGTTTAGCAATAATTAAAACACATTCTAATCTGAAATGAGATTGCTTAAGGCAAATTCTGCATTTTTATACAATCTTGAGCCCCCAACTTAAGGGCCCTGAGTAAATCTACGCAGTTACAATATGTATTATGTTAATATTGGAATGGCAGTCCTTGCATAGAGTGGGAGAAACAGATGGGTTTTTTGGGACTCATTCTTACACCACGGCTCACTGGTGAGTTAATCTGACCCTGGGTAAGTTCTGTGAACATACTGACAAGCAATCCTGTGTAATTGTTGAAGCTAGAAAGAAAGCCATATTATTTACTGTTGAATCCTAATACAACACTTTTCTGTCCGTTTATTTTCTGTAACGATCACAATTTCTTTCAGACTGAAGGTCTTTCTGAAACAGTAGACCTAACAATACTTGTTTTGGGTTCAGGGTCATCAGTTATCCTTTGTTATAAAAGAATCCATAATAAATCATCACTCTGTACACTTTGTACAGTGACTTCCTCTGATTTATTTCAGGTTTCAACCACATAATACTCTGTTACATCTACAGTACATGAATTACATTATATCAGTACAGATATACACCACAAAGCTTTACAGTACAAGTTAAGTCCTATCTGTAAACAACAGCTACGTCCCTGTAAACAAGTTCAAACTAAAGGAAAGCATATATACTATAAGACAGGACAGGAGACTGTTGAAATTGCACATTGCGTTTTTCATTGTACAAAGGCTTAAGCAGGAAAAAAGCATTTGCATCAGCATAGCATGATTGGCCCTTTGAATATCCGTGTCCATTAAAGCCTTGTTCATGCAGGTTGAAGGCCTACTATTCTTAACTTTAATGTAAATATACGGTCCTGCTTGTGATTAAACTGTGTGGTAAGCTTCATTCATCCAAATAAAGACCGTTAGAGAGCCTTTCCAGCAGCATTGTATACATAAACAAAGGTTTAGTAGATTACTGGCACAAGGAAATAATACAAAATAGTATAAAATATAAGCATTTAACTACTTTGGCAAGATATGATAAGCAATAAACAAACACTTTTAAGCTACCAGTGCAATATGAAAAACAAAGCAATGAGAACCACTAAACGTGTTTTTGGTTCTGTTATCCACCACAGAGAGGTCATCAGGGTCACCCTCAAAGCCACGTGATGTCTGCAGAGTTAATGAACACCAATCATAAAAATTGAAATAATAAGATCCAAGATTTTATCAAAAGATAGTCTTTGTTGTAAAGATATCTCTGCTGAGATCATGTGACATAAGTATGAAACATATTAAGAGACACATCAATGACAACCTGACCTGCATTATAATAGCTGACAGCTGCAGGTCAGATTTTTCAAGGGAAGGTGATTGACAGACACCTCACCCATGTGTCTATTTACCCTGGTACAGAGGCAACCAATGATTTACAGTTCTCTCTTTCTAGAACTCAAGTGGTTTAAACATTTCTTTAGGTTTCCTGCATAGAAATAATTCAAAAGTTTGAAGAAAACTACCCAAATTAGGGTTTAATACATTTTGTTCTTAAAGCTCTTTATATACAATTTTATTCTCAATTTAAAATACAGGATGCATGGCCTGAACCCAGGATAAACTACATCACTTCAGTAACAGCACCGCTGGGATTGAGTAAAACATTATATGACTTGGTGAGCCTTTTTACTTCCAAACATCATGTACTTGTGGCCACCCTCTAAACAAACTGCACACTTTGAGACTGATTTCCTCCAGGCATTCACTGGTATCAATTCATTTCAATACAGCATGAAAAGGAAGAAACTTGTTTCAAATGAATAATTAATCATTTTGAACAGGCATGTACTTACATAGTTGTTATTTTCAGTTCAATCTGCATTACTGTTGCCCTGCAGCGTGTATGCCAATCTGCCACAGATATTGATTGACAGAAGATGTTGGACGTGGCTGAGGTCAAGTTATTCAACAACAGACTGAGAAAACCATTTCTTTATGTTGCTAGATATGTGCAGGGGGGTATTGTCATGTTCAAACAAAGGAGGATTTTCCCCAAGTTGTGGACACAACGTTGGATAAAACTACAGCTTAAAACGTCACTATATAGTGTGTATTTCCCCTCAGTGGAACTCAAGGACCTAAACGACACTACTGGCCATATGCTGTGCACTCCAGACTTTTCAAATCAATCTGCTCTTCAAGTGTTAAATCAGCAAGTTTCATTTCAAAGCTGTATCAAATGAATGAGACACCACTGGCTGCCTGAAAAGTGGCTAGCACAACAGTGAACTACAATGTTTGTGATGTGTAGAAAACAAAGAGATAACAAGGTTCTGAAGGTTCTTGTGGTATTTTCTCCTCCTTGCCAGTCTTGACCTATCAGCAGGTCTGCAAGCAAGGCACAAATCACTATAGCCTCTGACCTGCAGACATGAATCACTCCCAGAAAAGCAAACACAACTGGGGAATGGTACAGATAACCTCACTGTGATTACTCACTGGACTATGGTTTCATTCATATCCAAAACAAGAGGCACTAAAAAAGTCCAGATCTGTTTGATTAATATAGTCATTTCTATATATCCTCTTCAGTCACTTGTACTGATTTAATATACTTACATCAATCAATAGATACAACATTACTTTAAGCTTATTGAAAACTCAATGACGGGGATGGTTATCATGCCATGGCATTCCCACGGTTCAAAGAAAGAGTATTAGTCTAGTAAATAATGTGTTGACCCAAATGAGAGGTTTGGAATCACCTGTTAATCCCAGCAGCACCTGGTTTCTTTCTCCCACCTCAACTCATCAGTACGTAAGCTTTTACACACACACACACAAGTACATGGATAATGTGTATTTGTGTCACTTTTTTATTGTATTTATATTGATATTTATTTTTATTCTAAGTGGTCTATGGATTATTTTCATGATTGGGCTGTCTTGGCTGATTCTCTCTGTCTGGGATTTGTCAGGCTTAGTTTTGCATTAAAGTTGGAAGCAGGGGGAGACTGCTAGCCTAGCTCAGAGCTTAAACCTGGCAGCTTTGTCATGAAGACACACCTTTGGAGATGCCACATGCAGTCACTGCACCAAGGACTTGACTTCCACAATGACCAAGGTTTGCTGATCCGACACACCTGCTGAAGGACAATATTATCATCAGTTCCTCCAACATGCGTGACAATTACAAAAATTCAATGATATTTTCTGACCAGGCTTGTCTGTAGTAAAGATTTGGAGTGACCAGCATGGACTGTTGGCAGTGTGGGGTATCAAATCATACACTTTGCACAACCAAATGCCATGGCCAAGGACACATCAGTAAACATAAACAAAGGTCATTGTGTTTCAGCAATCAACCCATCCTGTCTTATTGTGGCAAGAATAGTCTCATGATTGTAGGTAAAGCTGCATTTCCAAATGTACCTGAGCCAACTATATGATGGTTACAGTTTCTTTTTTCAAGTCTGCTGAAATTATATGTAGCACAAAACAGGAGGAGAGGGATGTATAATATGGAAGCCCATTTCCACCAGGCAGTCTGACAGAGTAAAGTCAGGAAGGAAAAATAAACAAATGAGTAAAACTTTTTTTTGTTGCTCCTGAAAACAACACTGATACAGAGTAACTGTATCGTGCATCTACAGTTGATGCAGGCATGTCCATGCTCAAAATCTAAAGAGTTTACTCACTAGCAAACACTGTGTAAATAATACTCTGATGTTCTACAATACTTAAAATGTCCATGTGTGAAAACACACTCTCTGATTTCTATATTCTGAAGGCATAGCACCTTGGAGGAGGAAACCAAGATATTACAGTACTGACATTCTCCAAACAGACATGCAAGCAAACAAAACCTCCCGTTCCACCACTGTATCATATCTTCTGCTATCCCACAATGCTTTGAGAGGCACTTATACACCATAGAAAATACACTGGGCAAAGCTTTGTATTGCACCACATTCATGGGTCTTCATTTCACTGAAGACAGCTACCTGCTAAAACCAGGCTAGCAAAAAGAAGTGAAAAAGGCCCCGTAGAGCTAAAATAGTCTTTGTGGGTTCCTCACTATGAACACATTAGATCCATTGGTAATCTAAGAATGTTGATTAGTGCAGCCTTAGTTGTAATACTTAGGTCAAGACTGTGACTCTGACATCATTTGATTAGTAAAAGATTCATGACCTCATGAAAACATTTTGGTCAGTTTGAGTTGTTCTAATGTTTAATTGATTTAATGGGGGAAATGGGATTCCATATATTATGAAGTATAAGAAAGTAACACAAATATAGTCCCAGACTTCAGTCACAGGTGTGTGTGACAAACTTTTTCAGTCTACTGAGATTTTCTGTATTGTGGGTAAGAGCTTTTAGAAGAGAAAACATACTGTAGGCCTGTGATGGGTGCTGTATTTATGTATTTATTTATTTTCTAAGACACTGAGTTAAGCCAATTTGTGATGGAGAGAACTATGGCCCTTGAAGTTACAGATGTCAGAGTGAGGACAGTGTTATGTGGACGTACGTCTGCGAGTGCACGAGGGTCTGCTGGGGTTCACGTGACCTAAATTTTGTCATCTCCCCAGGTGTGTGAGACTTCACATGGGCCCCTATGTGGACATCTATGTGCAGCCCAAAATGTGTGTTGTGCAGGAACATTACAAGGGTCAATAGTGTGCATGCTCTGCAGTACTGTGTATGTGTGGAATACGTAAATCTATTGCGCATGTGTGAACTAGAGTTCTCCAAACGGCCTACCATGGAATAGAAAAGTAGTATAATAACAAGTGTGTCTGTCGTGTCCATGTGTGCATCTGCAAGGGAGTACAGTCAAGGCTTGAGTAGTAGCCTGTGATCTTTTAGGACTCAATCAAAAAGTGACACAACAGTTGGAAAACAGTAGCACAGCCAGGGATACCAACAGAAAATGCTGCTGGACAGGGGTCCATTTGAAAAGGACTAGTAAACCTGTTTATCATGGCACTGTTGGGTCTTTAAGCATGGCATTACACACACGTCTACTCTACTCTCAGTACACAGCTTTTAGAACCAGCACAGACCAGGAGACAACACTGTCATCAATAGAAAACACTACTGTACATAGGTGAAGTAGAACCCAGCTGTTAGGGAGTAAACCCAAGGATTCTTCAAATTGCACTTTGCCAATCAAATCTACACATTGTCCAGATGCTGTCCCTCTGTACTCTATTAAAGTACTGCAGTGAAACTCACAGACAGAACTCAAAAAGGTTCAGTGCATTATAGTTGGTACTCTGTTGTAGGCTATTGCAGGTTTTGGGTCTGACTGTAGCACCTGTAGACCAGTCTGGAGAGGGAACATTATAAGGCTGGTGCACCAGACATGTTCAAAAACTGGAAAATCCACTGGTATGTACAATGTCATCTGCCCCAAAAGTCAGAATTCCAAGTGGAAAACTCAGAAAGTTTAGTCAGCTCCAAGCTTTCAGAGATGCAGTTAGCAGACGTCATTGCAACACAGCAACACATACTAAACCCGACTGCTCTGAAGATGGTTTTAGCCTGTAAAATGACTCGATACATTGTTTTTTGGCATCACATCATGTTAGATTACCCATAAATGCAATGTGGTTACTGATTAACACAGCTGGTCACACCTGTATCACTAAGTGGGTCACCTCAAACTCTCAAACTCTCAAAAGCCCTGAAAGACATCTTGTATACATCGTAATTACTTTGTGATAATTGGATTCATTTCAAGGTTATTTGGCAAAGTGCACCACTAAATGACAAGGGCCCCTAATATTGTTCCTGCATTTTTATATAATCATTGAACCCTTCATTAACGACTGGCACAATGTGGATACACTGTAGGACTGCAACTGCTTGCTCAATAGGGGCCCAAGCACAGTTTGACCTCATGGCTCCATATTAGGTTCATTTTTGCCCTGCAGATGGTACTCTGGCAGCATCTCAAACTGCTGATGATATATGTGTGTTAGAGAACGGTGTTCATTTATACCAAAACTGAAAAGAAGAGTAACATTTGTGCAGGATGTTGCACTGACATGAATTACAACCGGTCCTTGGTGTAACCACACTGTTAAATAACTGCCTTGGGGCTCACAAACACCAAGGGGCCCTGAATTACCCAATTAGAACTGTGAAGTCTGTTAGAGTTCCTCCTCATCTGTAGTAATGCTTAATATTGCAGTTTTGTTTCGTTGTTTTATATTGCTCTTGACAAACAATGTATATTCTTTAAAGGGTCAGTTTACTACACAACAACTCTCTCAGAGGAATCTAACCCCCCAGATATTTCGGTGGAATTTGTCAAATTTGTAAATAATTATGTCTCAAAGTTCTGCCTAGAGCTAAATGTGCAGAGGTGAATATCATTCAGCTTATACTCACATTTTAAAAGTTCTAAAGCAACACATCTCACCATGAATGATGTCTTTGTTACTGAGGATAATCCAAAACGACACAGACGTGTTTATTAGTAGGAATAGAAACTATCTCCAGTGTGTTCTGTGGACGGCCAGACTTACCAAGACACTGTTTGTGGAAAGACATGTGCTTTACAAAAATGATATATCATTCTGTAATGCGATGAGTAGTACAAACTAGTTCTATTCAGCTCCATAGCACAGTGCTGGGAGCCCCAGTGCCAAACTAGATTTTGATACTAAATGAGGGGAAAGAGCTCCAGTGTCAAAATCTAGTTTGGTTTTAGTTATTATGAAAAGAAAAGTAAGGAACAGAAAACAAGGTTAACCGTATAACCACAGCAAGTGAAATTAGGGGGGCTCACCAGGGGCCCACAGCTCACTACAGGTCTAAGGGGTCCATTTAGGTTCATCCAGCCCTGCCACTGTATTGAGGTGGAGGCAGAAGCAACTAAGAAAGCTGTAGTGTCTTCAGTGTTAGAACGGGGCTGCTCTGCTCTATACTGCTGTGTCTCCAACCGTATCCTGACCTGTCACTGGGTTATTATGGTTTATCAAAGCCACTATCTGGAGCCAGAGGTTGGTTGGGGCTGTGTTTGGGATTTCCCAGTTTCCACCTGTGTCTGGAAGGCATCGCCACTTCTCCACTTCCCCACCATCACCTCTGGGCTTTAGGACTGGGTGACGGCCAGGGTGTTGACATATCCGTGCGGACACATGTCGTTCTCGGACACGCAGTGGGAGAACTGGGCCGGGTTCCCGCTGCCGGCCAGTCTGCGGACCCCCCTCACCGCCACACACTGCTCCACCAGCTCCAGCAACTTACACGCCAAGAAAAAGACGTTTTTGAACATGAATACCGACACCGACGTCTTGTAGACGTAGACCTGGAAACACCTGACCACCAGC
>OMNN01042711.1:0-24386 GCA_900302755.1 Chromis chromis
CTAGCACGTCATTACGGTAATTCCATTCGTGCCCCCCCAGGAATCCGCTGGATGAAATTACCGTAAAATTATCGTAATGACACCATATTGACTGTAAAGCGCAATGAAAAAATGGGCACAAGCACTCACAGGACATTTTCTTACCTTTTTGTAATCAAAATAAGAAAAAAAGACCAGGTGGACATTTTGAGGCATCATTACGGTAATTTCATTCGTGCTCCCCCAGGAATTCGCTGGATGAAGTTACCGTAAAATTACCGTAATGACACTATATTGGCTGTAAAGCGCAACGTCGTTGCATCCTTCCCCCCCTTAGGAATCCGCTGGATGAAATTACCGTAAAATTACTGTAACTCTTATAATAGGCAGTAAATCGTAAAGAAGAAGTCTCTTCTGAAAAAATGGGCACCAGCACTCACAGGACATTTTCTTACGTTTTTGTAATCAAAATAAGAAACAAAGACCAGGCGGACATTTTGGGGCTCAGGTCTTAAAGGGTTAACTGAATGAAATGAATAGAATTCAGCTTTTAGCCTTAAGAATAATAGAATATTGTTCTAATGTTTCCCCTTTGTAAATCAATCTAATGTCACTTATCCCAAAAGCCTATTAGCCCTCTGAACTCTGTTTGCTTATTTGCTCCTGTCACATTTTTCTTCACTGTAGGCTCATTTTTCACTGCAATATAAACTCCTGCATCCTTGGAAACAGAACAACCATGACTAGAAGTTGTAAAACGACCATCAACAGCTTTTGGGGTTCAGAAGAACTAAAGTAGCCCAGGGGAATCAAGGGCATCCCAAACAAACAACACAATAATTCAACTCAACAAAGACACACTGCCCTTGCTGACTTGAGCAAAGCAGCTCCAACAGTGTTGATCTGTAACTAATCTGCTCCGTGATAACAAGGATAAATAATGAGTTGTGCTGATTGAAGCTTTATAATAAATGTGTTCTCTGCTTTTAAATGAAGGGCTCATCTTTATATTCATAATGCTGCTGCTTGGATCTCCTCCGTCTCTTTATTGCTTCAAACTGTGAGCGGCTCAGATCGTCTTCAGCCTGATGTGTTAATTGAGGGACTCCTGCTGACAGAACAGATCGACCTTAGAGTTGGTGCAGAAGTAGTGACTGTGGAAAACTGGACTTTCATTTCTGACCTTGTGACAGTCAGAAACAGGAGATGGAGGCGGATGAGAAAGAAAATTCCTCTGAGTCAGAGCATGACAAACGTCCAGCAGAACAAATATGATCATGTGTTTAGTTTTGCTTCGTCACGTTGCTCTCTTTTATCATCTGTGCAGCGTTGGGTCGTATTTAAATCTTGTTTGGGATGTGCTTTGACCTCGACAAAGTTTCTGTCTCTTGTGTCGGCATAAGCTGGAATGACGGGCGAATATCTGCTGCTGGACAGTCGCATTTCTAACCAGCCTCATCCTCATCGTCCCCGCTGACGTGGTTTCATGAAACAAAACCAGGAGCTGGGGGGAAATAAATCGCATGAAGCTCACTGACTCTGATTGGCTGATTGTTTACCCAACGTATTGATTTCCACTTTGTTGCTCCCTCCTCTGTATATTATCAGACGTCCCAGGCAGGACTTAATCTGCTCTTCCCATTAGCACATGCTAATAGGGAGCTGCTTCTATCTGCACGCCTGCCAAAGTTCCCACAGACGATTGGTCGGAGCTGCCGGCTGCTGGCCGGCCGGTCGGCCCGCTGGAGCTGCTGTGGGCAGATTTGGGCTTTACTGTGTGTTTGGGGGGATTTGAAAGTCTCCGAAAACTGTGGCTAAAGATTACAGCAGTGTGCCATGACACGCTGATGTCAGATTTGGGGGATTTTGTCGCGCAGCACAGATGCAAAGCTGCACCGGCTAATAAATAAAGCAAATATAGCTGCATGAGGCGAGTTTGTGATGCAGGAATGTGTCCATGGGTCCAGATGATGTTGGGTTGCAGCAGAGAGGGTAACTGATCACAGGCTTGCTTGAAGTCTTATAACACAGCAAATGTTTGATCAAACTAAACAATGTTTTCACAATGGAAATATTTTTGCATGTACCTTTTTATGACAACTTTGCTTCTGTCGATCCAGTTTAAGTCAAGGAATCTATTCCAACCACTTAAATAAATGCATAGTTGCAACAAAAATCTGATTTAATTGCTATTATTTAAGTTGCAAACATTATTTTAGTGGGTTGGGTTGACATAATAACGTTAATTGCATCAACCTAATATATTGTGTAGTTTAAACTCAAATTTCTTTGTTAGTTGGCTTAAAACTAAAGTTAAGTTCAGGTAACTTATGACAACTTTGCTGCTTCGATTCAGTTTCAACCTGTTTTCAAGCAGCATAACAGCAAATCTCTAAAAAAATCTCACTACATGCTACCTGCCCTGCACCAAACAGAATGTAACGTTAACTAACAGGTGAACATAATGATGCATTTAGCAGCTAAAGTGACTGATGTCTGTCTTAGGAGGTTGTGGAGACTGAACTGGAGAGTGAGTATTGAATTTACAGGATGATAGAGCTGCTTTATGTCTGCAACTGTTTGCTAGCTTGTTAGCAATAGCAATTTATTAGGTAGGAGTATGTGTGTCTAATAGATTTTGAGTGACTTTGAGAAGCTTACAATAACAATCAATTATAGGTAATTAATCAAGTTAAGAGCCATTTGATTGGGCAACTACATTCCAATTAACAGTTGTTTTGTGTCACTTCAAAATAAAAGCTGTGGAGACTGAACTGGAGGGAAAATGTTGGACTTACAGGTTAGCCGTTTGCTAACTTATTAGCAACAATAACTTTATAAGAAAGTAATATGTCAGAGGTGTGTGACAGATACATTTTTGGGGAGTTTGGGAGGCCTAGAATAAAAATCCAAACTGATCTTAGCCAATTAATAAAGTTAGGAGCCATTTGATTCGGCTTGTTTTGTATCATTTCAAAATAAAAGCTGTGGAGAGCAAAAATTGAGCGTACAGGTTAGCTGTTTGCTAACATATTAGCAATAACAACCTTATAAGGAGTTAATAGATTTTGGGTGAGTTTGGGAGGCCTTTAATAAAAATCCAAAGCGATCCCAGCTAATTAATCAAGTCAGGAGCCATTTGACAATACTCCACTTCAAAATAAAAGCGTAACCCTTCAGACAGCAGTATGTATGAGCTGAAGCAGTGTTTGTTATACGTACGGTGGCGTGGAGCCGTCCTCTCTTATTCATGGCCAGGAATCTGTTGCTGTAGACCCCTTTGATGCCGATGACCCCCTGAGAAACCGCAAAGAGCTCCAGGACACCTGAAGGGACAGACGACATGTTCTGGTGACTGACGGCTGGCTTGATGTATTTTTACTCCTCTTGTCATTTCCTGAACTTCGCAGCTCGTCCACAGCTGGATAACGGACTTGACACCATCGACTCTGCTGTCATGTCGACTCTCTTGTACAGTTCAGCTGCAAGGAACTAATCTTGATCTTCCTTTAGATCAGTGCTTCTATATGGCCTCTTTGGAAGATATGCCAAATGCTTTAGAGCTGCAACAATTAATCGATTAATTGATCCGTTTGAGCTTCTTAAATGTGATTTTTCTCTAGTTTCTTTCCTCCTTTATGAGACTAAACTGAGTATCTTTGGGTTGTGGACAAAACAAGACCTTTGAGGACGTCATCGTTGGCTTTGGGAAGCACCAATTGACATTTTCTACCATTTTCTGACATTTTATATCAAGATAATAATCAACAGATTAATCAACTGTGAAAATATTCATTAGTTGTGGCCCCAGATTTCAACCACAGTCTGGCAGATCAGTATGAAGAATAAAAAGTCAACTCCCTCTTGCAGCCTGGCCTTTCTGATGGCCAAAAATGGCATTGGACTGGACAGAACTTCACAAATCCTACTACAAATTTGCATCATTTGGAGTGTGTCTGGCACTTAAATTAGAGATTAGAGTTTACATTCTATCTAATATATAATTTTTTTCTACTTTCTTGACCACAATGTTTTAGCTTTAGCAGATACTCTAAGAAAACAGCACTGAATAGTGAATATTTTGCTGATGCATTCAGTATACATATTTTGTAGATATGTTCAAGACAGCTTTGTCCAACACATATATTTTTAAGACGCAAAAGGACCCGCAGGTTGGAGTGAAAGTTCACCATAACTTGGTCATAATATTTTGAGTTTAGGTGAGTTTTTTGAACATTTTGGGCATTAAAAGACCAGTGGGTCGCCAGTTGAAGCCCCCGGACTGGCAAGAGGTTGAGGTGGGAAAGTGAGAGCGACCTCTTGTCCCTGTGGGCCCTTGAGCAAGGCCCTTAACCCCTGACTGCTCCCCGGGTGCTGCACCGTGGCAGCCCACTGCTCCTAGTATGTATAGTTATGGTTAACTTTGAATAGGATGGGTCAATGCAGAGAAGGGATTTCCCCAAGGGGATCAATAAATGTTAGATTATTAGATTATTATTATTATTAAAGTTGGTTTTTCGTGCAAAAGAGCAGCATACTGTTCAATTTAGACACTTTTGTCAACCTTGCAGCAGTAAACACAGAATTTAATCATAAAAAAATCTTAACTGAACTATAAACTCAACAACAAATGTACATAGGAAGTAAAACTCCATCTAGAAATCTTGTTGGCCCCCATTTTCCTAGAAAGAACTGTTGTTACATGACAGAAGACTATCTCTAAACTGCTCTATAGCACCAGAGTCTGTAAAAATTCCCAGCAATAACAATAAAATGCAACTTAAACCCCAGACTCTTCCCAGATTACTCCTGTCCTTACAGTCTGTCAGCGTCTGAAACCTGCATCTGATGGTAAAAGAATCTTCATATTACAAATCTAAGACGTCCAGTCTCCTGCTGCTCCGTCCTGCAGGATTCAGAACCACATGGCTGCCGCCTTGAGATCCATGTAACCTGACAACTCTTCTGAAGGCGAGCATGAAATGGAGGCACAAGTGCACTTTCACGGTGAGCTTGGGGTGTTTCGTCAGCGGATGAGCGATGAGGGATCTGATGGGGCAGTAAAAACCCCAAAGTCTGATTTATGGCTTCAGTCTTCTGGCCTCGACGACACGTTCACATACAGGAGGGTTGGTGTTTTGATAGAGCTGCATTTAACTTTGTTTTTTGTATGTTTTTCCAGTCGTATCATATGCTAAGTGCAGGACCCTATTCTCAACACCTAATTTAATGCATGGTTGCAAGATAAAAAAAAATTATTAACTGATTTATTTGCTATTTTTCAAGTTGCAAACATCATTTTAATGGGTTTTGTTCACATAATGATTAGTATTAATATAATTATTAGTGTAATTTAAACTCAAATTTCTGCGTTGGTTGACTTGAAACTAAACTTAAGTTGAGGTAACTTAATAAAATAGATTTTTATCACCTTAAGTTCAGGATTTCAGGCCCCCTCCTCTTTCTTGACATGCCTGGACAATTTCAGGGAGTTAAAACTAGTAATTAGAAATAACTTTGATTGTAGAGGGAAAGCTAATTCCCTGAACTCGATATAGTTTGCTGGTTGAACATTATTTCATTAGAAGTTGTCATAACTCATAAAAAAGTCATGCAAACTGCTGAATTAATTGTTGTTATTGAGCACAAACATTATATTTTAGAGTGTAGAGAGAATTTTCAGTTTAAACTTCATGTGAAATCTTGATTTTCCTTATTTTACTTGAAAGAAAAACACCAAAAATGCTGAATTTGTATTTGATAAAAAAGATGAATAATCTTGCACCACTGACATTTTCCACCTTTCTTTGTTTTTCACAAGTCATATTTGTAATTTCAAAGTCTCCAGGGAGGTTTGTTTTCACAGCCTGCACACAGAAACACACAGACAGCTACACATTCATGTCCCAACCTATTCCTGTACCTGGACTCTTATAAAAGTGCTTGTTTATGTTCTATGTAATTGTCATTTTTACTTATTTTAGCTTCTATTATCAATATCTGAACCCAGTATCCAGGTTGATGCTTCTGAAATCAACCATCTGCACTTTAAAGCCACTCAGCAAAGATTTTACACTATAAAACTGTATAGGAGCATTTAGCTTTCTGGTTTGTTGATGGCAGTGTTGGGATTCTGTCAACTGGAATTTACACTCAAAATTTAGAATTGTGCCTCCATGTTTCTTCAAATTGTTCTGCTGCAACTCCTCAAACCACTGTTTTCTTCAAGTAGGATTACAGAGTAAAGATGAGGAAAGAAGTGTGATAACAAAATCATGTTTAATATTTTACATTTGGGAATTCTTAAGTTGGAAAAATTTGACATTTCAGTTGACTTTACTTAAAATTAGGTTGCAGCAATGCTATTAAATGAGTTAAGTTAATTTGGGTTCAGTTGCATGTTCAGTTTATTCATTAATTATTCATTTAAGTCGAGCCAACAGCTCTTGTTTTTTATTTCTTTAAAATTAACTGAAAACATTTTGGCACATAGCACAATTCTGCACTCGTATTCCAAATTGTTATTATTATTTATTTCGTTATTCGTAGTTTATTTCAGTAAAAGATTCAAGAAATAGAATTTGCCAGTGAGAGTTTTCTTCAACTAGGACGACAGAATGGAAAAGAGCCATAAGTCATGTTTGACTTTTTGCGTTTTGGGCAAAATAAATACTTAAGTTGGAAAATTTGGAAATTTCAAGTTGACTTAACTAAAAATTCAGTTGCAGCCATTTTTACTTTTTCAATTATGACAGTACATCTAGGTTAAACCAGTGGCATTGATATTAATCCTTAATTAATTAATTAATCCTTGGAGCTTCACTGAAAAGCAACTGGACTTGTCTTTTAGGTTCTTGCACAAAAATAAAAATAAAACAACGGCGGAGAAGTCCAGCTGCTTTTTACTGAAGCTCCAATGATAACCAGCAATTCTCCTTTTTGCATAAACTTATTTCTACTATAAGTAACTGAAACTATATTAACACAGAGCATAATTATGCACTGGTATATCAAATTATTTTTGCTCTTTCTTTCTTCATTTGTGGCGTATTTCAGTAAAAGAAACTGAATCTGCAGGTAAAAGTTTAGAGAGCAAGCAGCCCCATTAATAGATGCCTGCAGAGTTTAATGTGGATATTTAGTGCTGTGTGTGCAGGAGCTGCTGTTGTGATGTCAGTCGTGCTGGTTTTGTAATCCAACACATCCTGGAGCTGCACCTGTTACTTCCACAAATAGTCTACCTGCCAACATCCACCAGAGACGCAAACAAGGCTGCTGGAGCTGCTCAGATATTTCACAGGGTTCGAGCAGCAGTTTAAGTTTAGGATCCTTCACTCCGCCTGCAAAAAAAGCATTATTCTGCTTCAATTAGGAGCAAATGCAGGAATGCGAGCTGCAAGTGCGCATTCTCAGCGGGACGGTTCATCCATCCGCGCGTCAGACGTGTATAATTTAACAGTTTGAGGCTGCAGACCGGAGGAAGCACTTACTCAGCTGGTTGGGCTCATGGCTGCCGTTGACTCTGCCGTCGGGATGAATCTGGAGGTGGAAGCCGATGCCAACCCGACAGTAGAGCCTGCACGTCCTGCGTCCGGAGCGGATCCCCTCCTCCAGAAGTTGGCGCTCCAAGGAGACGCGCTCTGCTGCTCCTACGGCGGCGGCGAGAATCAAGTGAGCGAAGGTCAGAATGTAGAGAGGAACATTCATTCTTCCAAAAAGGAGACTCTCGCTAGGCCACTTCTAGCATTTTTGTGTCGCTCCTGAGGTCCCGTTGCGCAGCGCTCCTGGGCATTACCCCGGCTGCAGGAGCTGGAGCGGTTCTGCTGGCACGGGGATATTTATAACGCCAATGATCTCACTACTCGATGCATGCCTGAGCTCTAAAGGACGCTCTTTCATCCAGATTTTGTCGCCGAGATGCCACTCCTGCTCAGCACCGACCCACAGCAGCGGGGCGTGAAGCAAACGCGACTGACACCGCACATTTTCCAAGGAGTCGTCCGCGCCAGGACGCACAAAGCGCGGCATTTTACGCGCAGGGTAGCGACATTTTTTTTTAACAGATCGAGGATTAATTCGTGCCTCAGAGCGAGAAAAATGTGTCGTTCGGCGGTGCCTCTTCCCGCATAAGTGAAATAAAGAAAGGCAGCAGGGTTCAGGCGGACGGAGATCCTCAGGTGGTGCAGCAGAGTTGAGCTCACCGGAGACTCAGCCGCCGTATTTATAGGCTTTAGTCCACCTTATCATCTGATACGTGCTCACGCTGCCAGGACGAGCGTCTGTCAGCAGGAGACACTATCAGACTGTGGATTACTGCAAAAAATAACAGCAAAAAGCACAATTAAACACACAATTCTTCAATTTCTCCAAGTCATCAGTTATCAGTTTTTACATTTTGCATGTTGGTTTTTGTCAAATTTCCAGAAGAATTTTCATAAATTCATGGATGAAACCAAAATGCATGATTGTTTTGGTGACAAAGACACATTCAAAGATCCATATGAAACTCAATACTGCCATGAAACTCTTGTTTACAACTGTACCTCCAGCTGTCTCAAGAGTTATATCCTCTGAAAACCATGCAACTATCTAAAAATGTCAGATTCAGCTTCATATTTGACATTATCAGGTTATATCTTGCATGCAAATGGTCAACTTTGGCTCATTTATGATGCAAAAACAGAAATTAAGCAAAAGTCTGCACAATAAATGACTTTAACCTGTTAGAATGAGCTTTTTTCTTGCAAAGTCCTTAAAACTGTTTATTTACAGACATATTTTGCTTATAAAACATAAGTCTGTCCTGCTTTAGGTGACTTTTTCAGTATAAGGAGGAAAAACAGGAGCAGCACAGTAATAAAGCACATAATTTGCCATTGTCTCTAAGTTATTTTTTATCAGTTTTTACATTCTGTATGTTCCTTTTTTGTCATATTACCAGAAAACCTGTAATAGATTAATTTGATGCATGATTGTTTTGGTGACAAAGACACAATCGGACACAAATTTCAGAGTTATAGGAGTCATTGGAGACTCAAGAGTGCCATGAAACTCTTGTTTATAACTGTTCCTCTTGGCATCTCATGTGTTCTATCCATTTTAAAACCATAGAAGTCCATAAAAATGTCAGATTTTTGCACAGTGGAAGTCCCAGCAACAACACAGAAAAGCCCCACCTGCAGTATCAAGTTACTATGTGCAAATTCTTCAATTGTCTCCACTGATGTCATTCAACAGCATCATCAGGCTATATTTTGATTGCAAATTATCAAATTTAGCTCAGTTATGGTGCCAAACAAACACAAATTTTGCAAAAAAAATTTAAAATGTATCAAGTTAACCTGTTAGAATTAGCTTTTTTTTAAATCGCAAATTCCTTAAAAAATAGTTAATTTACTGACACTTTTTGCTTGTAAAACTTATAAATCTGTCCTACTTTTGGTGACTTTTCCAGTATAATGAGGAAAAACATAATTTGTGGAGTTCTTTCAGGAGCAGCACAGTAATAAAACACACAATTCTTCATTTTCTTTAAGTCATGTTTGTCAGTTTTTACATTCTGCATGTTCCTTTTTTGTCAAATTTCCAGAAGAATTTTAATAAATTAATGGAGGAAACCAAAATGCATGATTGTTTTTGGTGACAATGACACAATTGGACACAAATTTCGGAGTTATAGGAGTGATTGGAGACTCAAGACTGCTATTAAACATTTCTTTACAACTGTATCTCTGACTATCTTATGAGTTATATCCTTTCAAAACCATGCAGCTATTTAAAAATGGCAGATGTTGCAGTGGATGTCCCAGCAAAAACCCAACCTGTAGTTTCAAGTTACGCTGTGCAGATTTGTCCAATCATCTCTACTTATTTATACCATTCAACAGCTATATAATCATGATTATCAGGCTGTAAATGATCAAGTTTGGCTTGATAATGGTGCCAAGCAAACTCAAATAAAGCAAAAGTCTGAAAAATAAATGACTTCAACCTGTTAGAATGAGCTTTTTTCTTGCAAAGTCCTCAAAAACTGTTTATTTAATTAGTCATTTTGCTTATAAAATATATTAAATCTGTCCTACTTTAGATGACTTTTCTTGTACAGTGAGTAAAAAGATTCTTTCAGGAGCAGCACAGTGTTAAAAGGTCACTGGTTCAGGTCCAATGTGCTTTTTTTAAGCTTAGATTCACACAAAAACAAACATAAATCACATCCAATCATGCTTCTCATAGTTCCTGTCATTCCTGCAATTAATGCTGCGGAGAACAAACGGAGTCCCGCCGTTCAAACCTTGACATGTCAGAGCCGCATGTGTCGGAGGGAAAAGCACAGGTGTAAATAATAAAGCGATTCCTGTTTGGCTGCTTCGGTTTCAGGGTCGAGGTTTTGTGCAGGCAGCTTCACTGTTAATGTTGTTAGCAGCAGCTGTGCTCTTCATACCGACGTCCAGTCAAACCGTCTGTGGAAATGAAATCGTCTATAATATATCATAATGATGAGCTGAAATACGTGCAAGCTGACCTTATTGTGATCACTTGAACAGACATAACACTGTTCAAACCCACCATGAGGGACTGCAACTGGATTTTTATGCCATTTTTTTGGTTGTAATTTAGAATATCGCCTTGAAAACTGATGTTAGCCACAGTTTAAACGTTTGTGATAGAGAGAGGAGCCTTCAGTAACAGAGTTATTTCCACTCTTTGGAAGCTTTATCGTGGTTAAAAGAACAAGTTGGTTTTTTGTCCAACAAAAGGCTGTTTTCCACTGCAGGAACTTGCGGATCGTGTTAGGGCAGCCTCGACATTTCTGTGTATTCTGACTGCAAGAACCATCCCAGTAGAACCTCTTTACGGGTCATTTTTGGGGGAGAAAACCATATCTACTCCAGTCTTGGTACTGAAAAAATTCTGTGTGGAAAGATCTCGACACTAATTGGTTAAACTCAACAACAAAATGCCATTTTTCTACCCTCCTGATGTCCTCATCCAGTACCAGCCTTCTCTTCTGTAACAGCAACGTAAAAGTCAACATCATATGTTCCCTGGTCACATACAAAGCGGGGAACATGGGACCCTTTTGGGGAAAAGCGGGGAACATAGGACCCTTATTTAGAAAAAGGGTCCTTTGTTCCCCGGTCCCATACAAAGCGGGGAACATAGGACCCGGGGAACATAGGTATGCTCCCCATCTGGCTTCATCAATAAAGCTAGAGACCCCAGTGGCACTACCTCCTTCCCTACCACTCTCCACCATATAGACATTGACTTAATGCCTTGCATTGATGCCTAGCTTAGGGTTTGTTATTATACTTTGCATGTTTCAAGTTCCTCACATTACATACTGTATAATTTTACATATTGTTGGGCTAATATTTTCCATATTTCTGCACACTGTAAATATTATAATTCCTTGGATCTTACATCCTTCTTTAAAAATGTTCTACTTCTCTCTTATGGTACATGTCCACAGGGATGTTTTTGCACACAAGTTTCCCAATATCACACGCTTGACAGGAGCTTTACCTTCACTGGAAACTAGTCCTGTAGAGGTGTCGGACCAACATCGTGGCTTGGATCGCAAACTTTCTTTTATTACGAAAACATCACAGCGAAAAGAATTTCTGAAAACATTTGAGGCGATTAATAAGCTAGCTAAGCTGCAGTTGCGGAATCTGTCCTCATTTTAGTTCAACAACAGCCAATTTAGAGGTTTTACGAAAGTTTTACATAAGTTTTACGAAAGTTTTACGAAAGTTTTGCAAGGCGTCGGACCTCCGCTCAATGCACCTCATTAGCATAAAGTAGCAGTGACCTAAACTTTATGGAAATTAGTTGCGGGCAGCTAGCGGGCAGCTAGCGGGCAGCTAGCAGGCAACGCAACGCTAAGCTACCAGAATGCAGTGCAGGGCAATTCACACAGACGATGAATGGAAAGCATTAAACCGACGGATCCTGTGGACGTACACTGTTACTGTTACGCACCAAAACACCAAGTCGAAGTTCTTGTGAAAACCTACTTGGCAATTAAACTGATTCTGATTCTGAAATACAACATGCAGACTAATATAACAAACCTGGTTGTGTTACCTATGTGCTCATATGTTCATGCACTTAGAGTTATCGTTGTGGTTGAAGCTGCCAATCCTGCACCCCAATGGAAACAAAAACACCAAAATGGCCGATTAGGGAGCCGTTCCTGTAAACGTTAGTGCCACCTCGTAACTATTGTGAGTTTCTGCAATTGAAAACCACAGATGAAGGTGTCTGCAATAACTTACCATCAGATTCTGGGTGCCCTCTCGCAGTTTAAAAGACTTTTTTTTCCAACTGCACCACCATACAATACAATATTTTACATTCCCATGCGTACATTGAAAGAACTACTGTCTTCATTTCTCTTGTTGTAGTGCAAGTGCAAGTGCAAGTGAGAAAATGTGAGGAACAGAATCCACAGAATGCCTTAAAGGTGAACCAGTGAGGCTTTAGCATTCTGGGTTACAAGAATTAAAAACGCAAGAGCCGTCTACCAATGTCGGCTTTTTAGCGCGAAATCCTCAGTTTGAGATCCTTTTCTTGCTACGCTGCAGCTGAAGGATAATAAGAGCCTCAGTGTGGTTCCAGCTAATTACTTGTGGGGTTGTTTGATTCCCCAAACCACAGTGTTAAAAGTCAGTGGAGCATGTGTCTGGGAGTTTTCTCTAACAAGGTGCACTTATCACAATTATTGACCAGGTGTGCACTGGAGCTTCTCTCTGAATCATTCATCATTTGTCACCTGTAAGCCCACTTTTACAACAGGTATAAACACTTTCCCCCTTCAGAAAGTCCATTACAACAGAGCCGCAGTAGATCTCTTCATGCGCAGGATGAATGCTGGTTTTGAGATAAGCTTGAAAAATGTGAGCTTGTCCTTTTAATATATGTTTTGATTATTTTCTCTGCAAGACAAGACACAACTTTAACTTTCTCCGATTGATACCAGTGTGACATTTTTCCTTATTTGTGGTGACATTTGCCTCAAGAAATAACAAGTGAGTGTGTTACCAAAGAGAAGGAATCAGATTCTGCTGGATTTATTAGATTCTTGTGATTTTTGCCAAAGAAAAGTCACACATACTAAAGTAATTAACACCTATAGCATTCCAGTTCACACTTCTGCTTCTGGGCCAAACGCAAGCACTAAACTTCATCTTTTAAACATCTATGTGAAGCCGTATCCTCTGACTCTCCGCAGCACATGTTCGCCGCTAAGCTTATTAATTTTCGATCTCCACATGCATTCACTGTAATCCCATCCCTCATTGTTTTGGGTGCCTGAGTTTGATTAGCTCGCGCCCGGCTCTGGATTACAGCCTTCATAGGGGCCTAATTGTCTGCGAGGCCGAGCCGGCGGTACCTTCTATGTAAACAGCAGGCCGGTGTTTAGTCGCTCTGTTCTAATGGGCAGCTTTCCTGGGAGGCCGCTCCAGTAACAGTGAGGTAATCCTCCGCCGTCGTGTAAACACGGATGATCCTGATTGATTCTCCCGCCCGATTGATCCCAGCTTTTAGCAGCTTTTTAGTCTAAGCAAACGGCAGACAGCAGGTTCTGCCGCGGCCCTGAACCGCCTGTGGGCTCAGACGGTGATCAATCTGTGGGTCGAGGGCGACGTTTGGGAGCATCTGAACCGGCTGAGGTCCAGGTCATACATGGCAATAGACCTCTGATGTCCAGAGAAGCTCAAACACTGTAACAGAACTCATTGTAGAGGTAGTACGTTTAATACTATAGGTGCTGTTTTTGAGGGTTAAAGAGAACAACTACTTCAGTAAAATTATCTATAAGTGTAATTATGATGCTTGCTTGCTTGCTTGTCCGAGAACTTTGGGAGCACTTTTGGTCATTTAAATATCTGCAAACTGAGCTGGACCGTCCAGGAACGTGAGAAGTGATTGGTCAATAGGCTTTGTTGTGTTTTGTTAAGTGTTGATGTGTTGTCTTGAACAGGCGCTCAGCATAAGTTTCTGTGTTGATGTGAGCCACTGTTGTAGTCCTATAAACCTGGAGTTAAACCTGAAGTTACCTCGATAACCTTAAATCCAGAATGGTGATGTTGGGATAGGCTCCAGCCCCCAAACGACCCTACAGATTATAAAGCAGTTTATAGATATTGGATGGATGGTTTGGTCGATTCTGCCTTTTTATACCAAAGAAACTATAACTAACACAGAGGGAAGTGTAGATGAAGTCAAGTGGTTGTACTGGAAATGTGAAGCGTGTGCAGATTCTTTTCACAGTTTACAGTATTTTTTTGTTGTTGTCTAACAGCAACATACTGGTGGAAATAACTGAACTGAGAGCATTTCTGAGATAAAAGCATCACATTGGTGTGCACAAAATGTTTAAATAAAATACTGGAAGGCAGGCAGCTGAACAATATAACTTCAATAATCCTCCTTCAACAATCCTAAATGCAACATCTTGAGAAAACCAGCACCTGAGAGTCCTAGTATCCTATTAGTAGGAATTATTTGCAAATACAGGTCCTATTTCAGCTTTGGAGAATATGTTCTGGGTCAAAGAGAAGTTTCAGTGAGCTGCATAGCTTTCATGCATGTCTGTCCTAGAACATAAACAGCACTTATTCAATTTTAGAATAAATAACAATAAATAAAGTAGATTTTATCATGGTTTTAGGTTTTTCTTGTAGCTACTGTTCGCACTTACAGCATTTTTCTGGGTTCTCATGTTTTAGAACCTTCTACCAACAACATACTGGTGGAAATAACTGAGTTAGGAGCATTTTTGAGATTAATAATCATCAAATCTAAGTGTATAGAACAAGATAGCAGAACAACATCAACCTGAAATGCAACATCTTGAGAAAACCTGCACCCAAGAGTCCAAGTATTTGGACTTTTCAGCTTTTCTTTTCCGCTTTTGGACAATATGTTTTGGATCAATGATAAGTATCAGTGAACCATAAGTGTGTTAATGATGGCTGCATTGCTTTTGTTCAGGCTTATCCTAGAATATTTGCAGGACTTTGGTTAATTCTAGTTATTTTAAACCATGCAATATAAATAAATTAGATTTTGTTATCTTTTAGTTATCATGTTTGGGGATCTTCTAAGAGCAACATACTGGTGGAAATAACTGAGTTGAGAGCATTTTTTAGATTTAAATCCTCAAAGTGTACAGAACAAGGCAGCAGAACAACATCCCTTCATACTGCAATCCTACATGCAACATTTTGAGAAAGCCTGCAAGTATTTGGACTTTTCAGCTTTTGGAGAATATATTTATCATTAATTTCTGTGAATTAGAAGTGTATTAATCTTTGTGCATGCTTATCCTAAAATAGTTGCAGCACTTTGCTTAATTCCAGTTATTTTAAACCAGTTTCTTTTTTCTGAGTTGTCATGTGTCATGAAGTGTACAGAACAAGACAGCAGAACAGCACCAACCTGAAATGCAACATCTTTAGAAAACCTGCACCAAAGAGTCCAAGAATTTGGACTTTTAGCTTTTAATTTTAGCTTTTGGACAATATCTTCTGGATCAAAGAGCAGTTTTAGTAAACTGGAATTGTATTAATGATGGCTGCATTGCTTTTAATGCTTATTATTTGCAGGACTTTGGTCAATTCCCGTTATTTTAAACCATGCAATATAAATAAACTTGATTTTGTCGTTGTTTAAGGTTTTTCTTGTAGCTTTTGTACGCACTCTTGTCACAGCTTATAGCATTTTTCTGGCTTGTCATGTTCCAGGGTCTTCTAAGAGCACCATACCGGGGGAAATAACTGAGCTGAGAGCATTTTTGGGAAAAAAAAAATCAGCAAAATGAAGTTTATAGAACAAGACAGCAGAACAACACTAACCTGAAATGCGACATCTTGAGAAAAGTTACACCCAAGAGTCCAAGTATCTGGACTTTTCAGATTTTAATTTCAGCTTTTGAACAAGTTCTGGATCAAAGAGAAGTTTTAGCTAACTAGAAGTGTATTAATGATGGCTGTATTGCTTTTGTTCATGCTTATTCTAGAATATTTGTTCCAGCTACTTTTCACCATGTAGTATAAATAAACTTGATTTTGTAATGGTTTTAGGTTTTTCTTGTAGTTCTTGGAAGCGTTTTTTCTGCAGATTACAACATTTTTCTGGGTTGTCATGTTTCAGGATCTAACAACAACATACTGGTGGAAATAACTGAGTTTGAGAGCATTTTTAAGATAATAAAATCATCAAATGTAAGTGTAAAGAGCAAGGCAGCACAACAGCCTCTCTTCCTACTGCATTGCTAGATGTAACATCTTGAGAAAACCAGGAGTCCAAGAATCTGGACTTTACAGCTTTTCATTTCAGCTTTTAGACCATGTGTTCTGCATCACAGAGAAGTTTTAGCTAATTAGAAGTGATGGATGCATTGCTTATCCTAGAATATTTTCAGCACTTTGGTCAATCCCATTTGCTTTACCCCATGCAATATAGATAAACTAGATTTTGTGTGGTTTTAGGTTTTTCTTGTAGCTCTGGCATTCTTTTCACAGCTTACAGCATTTTTCTGGGTTGTCATGTTTCAGGATCTTCAACAACAACATACTGGTGGAAATAACTGAGTTGGGAACATTTTAAGAAAAATATCAGCAAATTTAAGTGTAAAGAACAAAAAAGAACAGCATCAACCTGAAATGCAACATCTTAAGAAAGCCTACACTTTGTAAAGCTCCTTTATGACATTACGCAGGTTTCCCAGTTTCATACTCGAGGACAAACCAACTGGTTCCAGCATCTGCTTGTCCTGCATGTTCGGGTCAGAATTAATGAGCTGTGCCTCAGATCCTTGTATATTATTTTGGAGCTCGAATTCCTTGAGCACGCTCAGTTTGTGTGTACATAATCTTTAGCCACTTAATATTTTAAGACGGTTCATCGGGACTTTTTCCAGCGGCGGCTTCTGGTGCAGCTAAAGGGGTCGGCCAAGTTCCTCTCATACTCGTCAGCCGACTTCAGATATGATTTACGGTGTTTATACGAATGCGCTGCACAAGAACGAAGACGTGCAAATAAATCACTGCCAGCTGATTGTATTGACTCGTAGGAGCGTTACGTCAAAAGTGCCACTGAATCCACAAACATGCAGCAGTCCGGCCCCGTTGGCGCTTCCCACAATCAGCGGAGCCTCCTGGAAACCTCGACGACGTGTCCAACATTTACCACCGATGACCTCCTTGAGTTATTTTCCCTGAACCTTCCCTTTTTCAAAGTTCAAGGCTCTGAAATGCAGCTCTGAGGAGGCAAAGTTTGGGAGAAAAAAGGAGTCGCAGGGGGAATTAAAAGTGCATTTGAAGCCCGAGCTCTGAACTTCACACCAAGACGATCAACAAAGCGCCCTGACTGTAATTAGCAGGACAGAAACGCTGCTGCTGCTGCTTGTTTGTCTCCTGGCGAAACCACAAAGCAACACCTGTTCACTTGTTACAGACGGACCACCTGTCAGCAGGAGGATGACCCTGAAATACAACATACCTGGAGGTCTATGAAGAAGAATCCTAATAGTTTCATTCACAGAGTGGCTGAGGTTATTTAGAGAGGATATGAGTCGTTACTGGGAGATCACATGAAGGGCAAACATAAAGTCTGAGGAAGGAGCTGCTTCTGTCAGGAGAAAACAGGTTTTAGTTTTCAAGGATTAAGAAAGTCAGACTTACGTTGAGTTAAAATTACCTCATAGGTTGTTGGTTTTTTAAAAGACGCAAAGAAGCATTTTTTGTATAATGTAGAGTCAGTAAATTTTACTTTCTGCTAAAAGGGTTGTGTAATCCTTGACTGACATGGTGCAAAAATGGTCAGCAATAGTCCTAAAGTTAAATTTTGGTTTAGTTCAATCTCACTTCTTTCTCATTATTGTTGTAGTTGTTACTCTGTGGTTAGTCTTGCTTAGTCAGCCCATTCTGTAGTAGAGAATGGGCTGACTGCACCTCATTATTATTCTGCAACAGGATGAAATGTCTGACTTGTTTGTATTTCGTTAAACCACAATTGTCTTGAGCGGAGCTAAACTAATTGTGTGCCTTCGGTGTTCCCATGAAATAGTGATGGGGGAATTGTTGTTTCGGTGGGACATTTGCATCCTAGGAGGCGAGCACTGTTATTAAAATAGAAAATTCACAGAAAAAACTAGCAGGGCTGCCATACTGCACGATAGTGGTTTGTGGGTCGCCGGTTCGAGTCCCCAGACTGGCAAGAGGTTGAGGTGGGAAAGTGAGAGCGACGGCTTGTCCCAGTCACCACCACTGTGGGCCCTTGATCAAGGCCCTTAACCCCTGACTGCTCCCCGGGCGCTGCACCGCGGCAGCCAACTGCTCCTAGTATGTATAGTTAAGTTTGAATAGGATGGGTCAATGCAGAGAAGGAGTTTACCCAAGGGGATCAATAAAATAAAGGTTGGATCCAAATCCAAACTGTCAGTTGCTGCCCGAGGGTTGCTTCCTGTAGTGAAGTGGATTTTGAAAATGGTAATGCACAGATTGCAGGCCTATACCCGCAGCATACATCCAGGGAATCAGACTATATGGCTCATGCTAACTTTGCACTCTTCACCATTGTTGTAGAGATTCCGGGAAATAAGGACTCATACAAAACACCTTGAGAACGGCATTTAGCGGGAAAGTTAGCATGAGCTCCCTGCAGCTTTCCAAAGAATGCAGCTTTTTATATGACTCATCTTAAATATTTGTTTTCAGTCTGACCAAATGTAAAGTTGTCTGCATTAGTAACCCCCATCAGGGAATACTTGCCCATTTAA
This sequence comes from Chromis chromis, assembly GCA_900302755.1. Classification (NCBI taxonomy): domain Eukaryota; kingdom Metazoa; phylum Chordata; class Actinopteri; family Pomacentridae; genus Chromis; species Chromis chromis. Next base: position 18,773 of record OMNN01042711.1, read on the forward strand.
GCCCTCAATTACAACCTGAAGGAAATGCATTTTCCCCCGTATTGCATTTGTTTGTAAGGCATCACAAAACATTTCATATCAACGTATCTTCGCCATTGATTCTACTGTTTCAGTGTCGCTTCTTTTCAGCTAACCATTCATATACAGTATTAGATGGGGCAGGACTTGTCACCCTAGTAGCTCAGAAAATGGAGGAGAAGCTTCAAACATGGAGTTAAATGGTCATATTTTCACCCAAACCATGACATTTTTCATAACTCTAACCCAGTAATTTTGGCACCTGAACTTAACAAAGCTTCTAATATGTAGAAGTGTCTAAGGAAGCATACAATTTTTCTACATAAAACCAGAAACTGAGTGAAAACTGAAAGTAAACAACTCCAGTAACTGCAACTTAACTTAGACTAATGCTTCTGGATAAAGTCTGGATGAGGACTAAAGCCTTCATCCTTGCCTTCTGCCTTGGACTTAGGGTCTCTTTCAAACTGGTTGCCTTTCCTACAACACCACACAGATGGTAAAATATGTTCATTTCAAAACAAAATTATGTTTCCCTCAAAATGTAATTGCCATTGTAGCTTAGTTGTTTAGGAATGTATTTACATTTCTCTCGTCTAGTTGTATAGGCACACATTTTTTCCAAGGTACTGTTGGTCAATAAGGTAAATAAAAGCTGATACTGTTAGAAAATAATTTATTCCAGGTAACACATTTGTATTTTTACTTTCGGTCAGACTAAAAAAATGTAAAATGATGCAGGGAGCTAATGCTAACTCTCCTGCTAAATGCTGCTCACAGGCTGCTTTGAGTGACTCCTCATTTCCACAACACTCATCAACAATCATGGTGAAGATAACATGCTACAGTAACTATATTAATAGAAAATAAAACACGTTTCATACACCAGAATTCTCCTTTAAGGCATCCAAATGCTTCAAATGCAGCAATTCTTACAAAACATGCCCACAAGTCAAAGTGTTTATCATTAAAAGTGCATTAGTTTTACATCTGTACAACCCACCAGCCTTGGCTCACACACAGGTAAAAGTAAAGGTGCACAAGTGAACACACCAGCAGTAAAACTGTCCTGGACCAGGTTTAGGTTCCTGCAGAGCTCCAGTCCACTTCCTGTTTGACTCCAGGTGCTGAAATGTTCCCTGCTGAGCCTTTACTGGAGGTCTTCAGCTCCTGGTGGAAAACTGAGAACAGCTGATTGCAGCCTTGGAGCTGGAGTTGATCCAGCAGACAGGAATGAAGCTGGAGTTAGTGTCTGTAGAGGGTTTGTGTGGTTTGGCTGGAGGTCGACTTTGTGACAGCAGAAGAACTAAATGTGCATTAACTCCTGTTTATGATGATTGCATTTTGGAAGACTGTTGAACTGGATCTTGGAATAACCTGCAACTACACAACTTTTATAGCCAATGATGAATTAGTTTTACTGTTTTTTTTAGTTACGTTACCTTTAGATTTAATGATTTTGGCCATACCGCCTTGTGGATGCCCGATCCTGTCAGATCTTAGAAGCTAAGCGAGGTAGGGCCTGGTCAGTACCTGGATGGGAGACCGTGAGGGAACACCAGGAAGCCTGGCTGAATGCAGTGTGAGAGTGAGTGGTTGGTGGTGGTCAGAGGGGCCGATGGGGCAGATTGGCAGCCTTGCTTCCGTCAGTCTACCTCAGGAGTATGGAGTGAATGAATAATGCAATGTAAAGCGTCTTTGAGTGTCTAGAAAAGCCCTATATAAAACCAATGCATTATTATCATGATTGTTATTATTATTATTATTATTAATGATTTTCCTCGTTTTAACTGTAGTAAAATATTTAAATCAATGCTTTCAGGTATGTAGAATCCAGAGAAAGCTAACATGATTTATGGGCAAATATGACCTGCAAGATCTGGAATCTAAATTAGCATTAAGTGCATCTTTTTATGGTTTTAATGGCAGCCCATTTGAATAGACTTGAACTGATAGTCTAATAAGTCAAAAATCAACATTATAGAATTTCTGTAACATCCAAACAGAGACATGGATGTCACTAACATGATGTTTTTCTACAGACCTACAACAGAAAACACAAAAATAACTCAACATTCTTCGATTTCAACACATTTGTTTGCACTAAGTTGTCAACAACAATGTGAATTAAACATTGTTTTCAAAGGTGCAATAGATATAAAGTGTATTACTTTCATGGCCTTGCGTAGCTCCAACTGAGATTCCTCCAAATGAAAGTGAAGCACTGCACTTCATTTTCTTCCAAAAAGCTGCAGGTTGCATGAGGATTTAAACAAGTTACTGCTAAAAGTAACTAACAAAAAAACACAATTTAAAGTTGTATGTGCTCCTTGTTAGATGTCAAAGTGTGAGGATGTGGTTACTTCCTGGGTGCAGTACAGTGCGGATCCACTCAATAGACTTTCATTCATTTATTTTTGGTCAGTAGTTGTGAAAGTTTGGTCACAGTTCGACAATAGATTCCTATGTTAACTCCTGTTCAGGTTGGACTAAAGTTTCCACAACTTGTCCTCTACCTGAAGATTTATCTTGAGAGGAATCACTTTTCCAAAATGGAGCCAAGTGCAACAGGAGTTCTACAAAGATTTACAGGAAAAAAAGAGCGACTTCTTCAAGAACTTCCGTGCAGGTTTGATCTTTTTTCACCCCTCCTGAAACAACAGAAACGGATCCACCGGTCAAAGGTCTACAAAGACTCCTCTCCTCTTTGTTCTGCTCGTGATGGAACATCCATTTTTCCCAGCGAGAAAATCCCTCCTGAAGATATTTACACATCAGACGTAGATCTTTTACCTTTAAGTGGTCCCTGGGTGGCCGCGGGACGGAGGACACCAGATAAATCTGCTCTGTTTTTCCTCACAGGAAGCAGTCGGACTGATCTTCTCTAATCCATTATCCACCTCTGCATCTGGGCCACCCCCGGGGCCGCCCATACATCTTCATTTGGACCTTTCACTGGGTCCGATCGCGCACTTGAACCCTCGGCGTGGCGCGGCGCACACACACTAAACAAAGACCCGACAGTCCAAGATTAACACATGTCCTCGTGCGGCCTCTTCGTTTTGCTTTTATCTTGATTAACTCCTGATTTCTAACCAGAGGAAAACACTCTTTCATCAGTGAGTTTACGTTTTAAAATGCAGCTTTTCAACGTCGCTCTGCTTCAGGTTCACATCATGTCTCTTCGGACTTTGGCAGGTTGGATTTGTTTTAGTGTTTCGAAGCTGCAGAAAGGAGCTCACAGTTTTAAACAATCAACCAGGAAGAAGAAATAAAACTGACTGTTAGGTGACCTTAAGGTCTTTTGCATGCCAAATACAAGTAGACGTCTCCAGGAAAAATATGGTCTGACTGGGGGCTGTTAGCTTTACAGTACCTTTGCTGGCTTATTTGAGCAACATGTAGTGTTTTACGGTGTGACAGTTGTTTTTCAAAGTCAGCAAACAGACCAGAGAGCACAACCTGTTGCATTTATACACAAAAAGTTTAGAATTTTCACCGAAGAGCAGAGATTTGGGGTTGCATGGTGGTGGAGGGTCGCCTCACAGCAAGAATTTTAAGGTTTGAACCTGTTACATGTTCATTCTGTCCTAGCATAGGTTTTGTTTTTGTGCTCTAGCTTCCTCCTGCACTAAGTTGGTTGTAGTTATGACGGCACATGGTTGTCTGTCTCTTTGTGTTAGCTCTACGATCGTCTAGTTGTTTCCCGCCTCTTGCCAAATGTCCAAACCCTCGTATCGCTCCACAGGATAAAGCATGTAGAGCTAATGGATAGATGGATGGATTACAGATCAAATATTCCAACAATAGCATAGTTTTTCAAATTAAAAGCATCCCATTAAACAGGCAACACTTTAATATTGCTGTTTTGTGGTTCTGCAGCTCAGTGCAAACTCTGATTGAGGGTTACAGAATGAAATACGGAAAGCTACAGCACACGTTATTAGAATTTGAAAACTTGCAACAAAATTAACCTACAGTAAATTTCTTAGCATCTAAAACATACAGCTAACACTAAATACTTGTAGGATTATACTATTACTCCTAATCATAATTCTTTCCTTTATATCAATCAATAAAAATGCAATAAAATGGGACAAACAACCCCCAAAGTCATGTTATCCATAAAGGACTCTAAAACATGGGGACTGAGGAACCGAGGAACCGCTATTCCATATAACACGTGCAATGATGAGATAAAATGAGATAAAATAAGCTAGATAAATACTTAAATAAAATGTCTATTATTAAATAGAGATAGAAATAAAAGGCAAAAATGATAAAACAGAATAAGAAATGGTAAAAGTGATGTAATAAACTGTATATTAAATAGACTAAAACATGTAAATAGGTGAATAAATAAATATACCTTATTGTGGTGTTGGCTGATTAATGATGGAGGCAAACTTTACAACACGGATGTGAAACAACCACAGACTGTATGAGGTCTGAAAAGTGAAGCTAAAGTGCCTTAAAGCTGCATTCTTTCTACCAGCCAGCAGGGGGCGACTCATCTGCCTGCAGAAGGAAGTCAAATTAGATAATAAGTCCATGAGAAAACGACCCAACTTCTCACTCATTTTATTACCTCAGTAAACATTTTCCTATTAATGTTATGGTCTTAATCACTAGTTTCAAGTCTTCTTCAATACGGTATTATGTTTATTTAGCAAATTCTGGTCCTATTAAGATAAAACAGGTTTTAAAATGGTAGTTCAGAAACGAATGCATGTTTTTTATACAGTTTAAGGAAACAACAAATATATGCAGCTATAGGTGAGTCTGCACTTCAGTTTTGTGCAACAGCCCATCAACATAAACAGAATTCTTAATCTAAAAATGCATAAAAACAGAACTTGTAGGTTACTGCATTGGCTTTTTTTTCAACTTTTGAGTCCTATGTAAGAGAAAGCAAACAGAGTAACACTTTAAACTGCCCAGTAGAGACAAAACACTGAGCATTAAAACATTTCTACACTACTACTGTGTTATTATTTTATGGGATGATTGTGAAGTTAAAGCCACATACAGTCATGTGAAAAAGTTAGGACACCCTATGAAAGTCTATGTTTTTTAAACATATTTAGACATAAGGACATTTAATATAAATTTTAACAATACTGAGGGATAGAAGTATTATAACTAAACTAGAAAAGCACTCGGAGAGCACAGACCTCCACCAAGCAGCTCAAAAAAAATTCATGGATTCAGATGGTAATCCAGAACATCACCAAAATGTAATCATCTCTTCCTTGTCCCATTATCAACATTTCCTGAAAATTTCATTAAAATCCGTTCCTAACTTTTGAAGTTATCTTGCTAACAGACAAACAAGCAAACAAACAAACAGATAAACGCCGGCTACAAGAAGCGTCTCACAGAAGATATTTCAGCCAAAGGGGGTAACACTAGCTATTAGGGGGTCCTCAGTTAGAATATGCATTTTTGTTGATATCTTTTGTTTAATGAGTAAAACAAGGTTAATTTTTTGTTGTTTACCTGCAATTAAATCACTTTCTTTTCCAGAGATAAATAAACACAAGATCAGACATTGATATGTGAATATTTCTTAATAAAGAACGAAATATCTAATGGG
>OMNN01042715.1:0-11110 GCA_900302755.1 Chromis chromis
TGCAGTGACATGTGCAGAGAAACACACCTGATGCTGACAGTGTGTGCAGGTGTGTGAGCTTGGAGCTCAGTGTGTTCACTCCAACACGTTAACATGAAGCTGCTGCTCTGAACAGGATGAAGTCCTGCTGCTCTTGATCCTGATGAGCAGCTGATCAGACTCATTGATCTCCTCTGGTCTTTCTTCTTCTCTCTGCAGATGGAAGTGATGCTGATCAGGACGGTGTTTGTGCTGAGAGGATGAAGTGTGTCCTGATGTCGAGAGGTTGAAGCAGCAGCTGGTGTGTAGAGACTCTGACTGGACCCTGTTACTGGGAGGTGGACTGGGAACCAGAGTCAGGTTGCAGAGGGCAGCCTTCATGTGTAGAGTGTGCAGTATAGTTCAGGTTGTTTCTGTCAGTGCAGGATTATACTTATTTAGGGTTCGAGCACCAACGGTGCAAGAAACCTATTGTTCTTCTCATGTTTATTATTTTTGTCTCGTCTTTTCAATCACAATTTTGAGACCCTTACACTACTCGAAAACGTATATAACTTAGTACGCACATCAAGACGGTGTACCACTATCATATTTTGGGGGAATTACACATGTGAATATCAAAATGGCTTAATAGCGCCCCCTTGAAAGTAAAAAAATAATGTTTGTATTCAGTTAGTTTCACCTAGAGTTACGAATTCGGTACACATATCACGACAAGATACACGAAAAAGCCTGAAGAACCCATACCCACAATGCAACAGAAAAATTGACATTTTGAATTTTTGGCCAAAATGTTCAAATTTTCAAGAGCAAACTCGTCCTAGGGCATAACTCCGAGAGATCTCAAATTTGCCCAGCATATCCTACAGGCATTGGTGAGCGAAAGGTATTAAAATGTTTCACATAAGTATGAGGGCATGGCTGTGGTGGCCCACGGCGGTTTGCCATTTCGTCATGAAAAAGACAGTAAGTGTAAGTAAGTAAGTAAGTAAGTAAAACTTTATTTATATAGCGCTTTTTAAAACAACATGTTACAAAGTGCTTAGACACAACATGAAATAGAACAGATAGGAAAAACAAGAATAGAAAAACAGATTACAACATGCAGATACAAACTTTCTGATACACACCAAAACACCATGGCCACATCTATCACAACAACCCTTGAGACAGACCCATAACCATCAACACCGGTACATAGACGTCATATAGACATAGACAAAACATCCATACACAATATGCATACAAACACACACACACGACACTGTCCAGGTTTAATAAAATGCCTGTTTGTATAGGTGAGTTTTTAAGAGTCGCTTGAAACTGTCAATGGAATCTGATGATCTGGGGAAGACTATTCCAGAGGGTTGGGGCCAGGATAGCAAATGCACGGCAAATGCAAGGTCATCAAGATGTAACATCTTCTCTGATAATGAATTAGAACACGTGTAGAAAGAAATGGGAATTCACTTTGGTGCTGCAGGAAGAGTGATGGAAGATTTCTTTTACCAGTCCAAAGGTGATTTTAACTGCAGGATTTCCTTATTAAGTTCCTTATGCAAATTTTAAAGCTGTTTATGTAGATTACCTTGGAACGGTGCCCAAATATTATAAAAACCATGTAGCATATAGTGGTTTTTGGGAGATTCTAATTATTTTTCCAGAAATCCATCAGTGATTTTCTATTTTCTCCTTCCCAATAATAGTTAAGATCACAGAGGAAAACAGATTGTGTGAAAATGGTTGCTAGTGACACGATATGCTATATTTGGTTCAGCTTTCTGTTTAACGTTATGTCATTAACCGCCTTACTGTGAGTCAGTTATAAACACAAAACTGGTCTGTCCTCTTGATGCCACACAACCTTAGCTCTCTGTTGTGAGACTGACTGTCCAATCACCTTCTTCCCTTAAAAAAACAACTACATAGAATAAGATTTCGCACACAGTCAGGTGCAGCTTTATTTCGGGAGGTTTGTGATCTGCACAACATCGATACATTCTCAGAGGTAATTAAAGTTGGAAGAACGCAGCATAAGTTTGTGTCTGGAATGCGCATAGCTAAAGAATACATTTTTAGGTTTATTTTACACAATATAAAACATCTTTATTAGCTCTTCTCCTGTCAGATATGAGGATCGCTTCATTCAACGCTCAGCGGTTTGGACTGACAAAGGTCTCAGATCCAGAAGTTCTGTCAGCTCTGGTTAAGGTAAAACACTTCTTACGGGCATCTTTGAGGCACAGTAAAGCATGAGGTGGTGGTGACTTTAGCAGATATATGGTTTATTAGACAGTAAGGATTCTTTGCTCTCAGTAAAGACATTACACCGCTACAGATTAATTAAGAGGGTTTAATTTTTTGTGAATGCATTGTTCCTAATGTGATTTTTAGGAAGCAGCCAGGTGCTCTGTTAAGTAGCTTTATTTCTCTATTATCATTGCTGTGTTTGATGTACTGTCACAAGCTCTGAAGAAAATTTAAACCTGACTGGCGTGGATTATTCAAAAGGTGAAACACGTCATTTCTTTCCTTTAAAGTTTGCACTACTATTACTGAAAACTTCTGTCTTTTGTAGATTGTGTCTCGATACGACCTAATACTCATTCTGGAGGTGGTGGATGCGAGCGGAGCGTCTGTTAAACAGTTTTTGACAGAACTCAACAGGTGAGTTTACATTCTTTTACTTGAAACAAAGCAAAAATAGTTGTTGACTTTGACTGTACATACTTTTACTGTGTAATGTGTCTCAGGGTCAACACAACTCATCACTACGCTCTGCAGCTCAGTACACGCCTGGGAAGGAACAGATACAAGGAACAATTTCTGTTTCTCTACAGGTAAGTTCAAATTATATCACCAGATTGCAATACTTTTGTAACGTAACCATTGAACAACTGCACTAACACATACTTTTGTCCTCCTGGAAGGGATGATGTGGTTGACCTGATCGACTGCTATCAATATGAAGACAACCAGGAGAATGACGTGGATGCTTTTGCAAGAGAGCCATATATTCTCTACTTCAAACCTCGCAATACAGGTCCGTCAGTGCACTTAACTGAAACTTAAAGAATAACAGGGAGTTATATATATGAGTGTGTTTGTTGGTTTAAACATTGGTTGGTTGCCATGATAACTGTGGCATGTCTGAGTCATGTCTATATGTAGACACCTTTGTTTTTTTGTCAAGTCTGAGTCCGATCCGAACAAACTGTGACAATAGGAGGCAGCAGGTTTATCAAGTTCGGTCAGTCAGCACCTCACGTGTGAATCCACACATGTTAAAGTTATGATGGAGATGACTGTTTTTGTGGCAGTGTTGAAGGATATCGTGCTGATCCCAGTCCACACCACACCACGGGACTCAGAGAAGGAGCTGGATGAGCTGTACGAGGTCTTTCTGGTTGCCAGAAACAAATGGAAAACTGATGTGAGTTGCATCATCTCAACACACATGAATAAAATATTTACAACCAGACATGTCAGGGGAATCACAGCTGTTACTTGACTTGCAAATGATAATTGAGCAGTATTTTAAATAACCACTTCTGATAGGCTTCTCTGCATTCATATCTCCCAACTACGGATTATAGGACATCATGTTATTACCTATATGGTTGTTTTCCTCCAGAATATAATGATCCTGGGGGACTTCAAAGCAGATGGTGTGTATGTCACAAATGAGCAAATGAAGGAGATCCGTATTCGCAGCGACAAGAATTTCCACTGGCTGATTGGTGATGAAGTAGACACCACTTCAAAATCAACCAATGATCACACCTACGACAGGTAGCTATACGCTCATTGGCAAAGATTTGTGGCAGGATTGTTTCTCTTATAAAGAAAATGTACATATGAATTAATGTATTCCTTCTACAGGATAGTTGTGTATGGAGATGACATGCTGGGAACCATTGTGCCAAACTCAGCCAAGCCATTCAATTTCCACAAAGAGTTTGCTATGACAGAAGAAATGGTGAGCTGTCCCTTTTAACCAGTGTGATATGCACTTGTATGGCTCACTGTCCTCTTTTGTGGGAATATTCATCATTCAGTACACGCCCTCTCCAACAGGCCCTGAGAGTAAGCGATCACTATCCTGTTGAGGTGGAATTATGCAGTGCTCCTCCTTTCTGGGTGACAAAGAGCCGCCAAAGATGTGCAAATGTTGACACCCCAGTTGACAGAGCTGTCACAGGTAAAGAGCAAAACTGTAATTTGCTATCTGCCAACTGAAAGACATGGCGTGATGTGTTTGATGAGCTGACCTACTTTTACCTGATATTTACTTCTTTCGACATTTACAGTATAGTGTTGCCTCTGTGAAAAGCAGTGCTGCAAATATGCTTGGAATTTGGAAGTGTCTTTGACACCTGAATTCTAAAGCTCATGTTTTAAATACATGTTTTAAAGATGTTGTGATTATTCAGGGCTCCCTTTGTAGTGATAAAAACGTAATTTTGCATAGGAGAGTTTAAAGGTTAGGTCTTATGACATTCTTTACTATTGTGTAGAAATTTCATTAATGACTAAAAACAATAATGAATCGATCCTACTAATATACAATTCTGTGTTCGTCCAGAGCCGGATGTAACTCATACAGGTAGGCATTTGTAAACATATGACAGGCAAGGGATTTTGCTCCGGAACTTCTCCATTTTACTAGCAAGGACCACACCATCAATGAGATGCACATGCTTGTTCAACTACCAACGAATCCTCCGAAGAATCTATAAAGGACTAAACAATTTGCAAATCTTGACAACCCTAAAGATCTGCAAATTGGTTAATCTTAGCTGATGTAAAGGTATTTAGCTTGCAAGGACCAATGACCCATCGCTTTACTCAGGGTCTGCACCACTGCGGCTGTAGGCTGTCGAAGCTGCCTCACTGCTAAAGATTTGGCCAGAAAATAAGATGGAAGGTCACAAAATAAGGAAAATGAGAAAAGTACGAGAGGAACGCAGATCAGGTAGCAACTTGACCAGGCTCTGTGATGAACAGAGTATCGGAGGAGGAAGTATTTAGAGATTTTCTGATTGTAAATGATATGCTAGGAGTTTGTAAGGGTTTAGTGTGTGTTTAATTTGATACACAAGCAACAGTCGGATTGCCATCTCATTTGGTTTTGTTTTCCTTGAGTGAGTAACCAAGGCAGTCTTTGGAGATACAGTAGAGGCTCAATACAGTGACAATACAGATGAATTTAGCAGATGTCATATTGGAATCTGCATTAAATGGAGCTGAAGAGACTGATTCCAGCCTGCATACCAAATCAATGATAGATGGTTGAATTTCACAAATAGCGGGCGATGGCTGGAAAAAGTTTGGATGAACTATGAAAAAGCGATATGCCATTCAGTGAAAATTTTGTGGCTTAAAATCTCCAAAAAACTGGCAGCATCTGGACGGAGGAGCATCTGTGTAGAGGTAACACTCATCTAGGCGGGACAGTTGGTGGTAGAGGAAGGAGACACCAGTCTGGTTGATGAAGGATGTTGCCGGAGTAGCATCTGCTTAAGCTGTTGAGGATAACTGTGTCTATAAATGTAAGCAGAGGATTGCTAATATGAGTGATACGGATGCGAGAAACTGGCATTGCAGTGCCGGAAATAAGGGCAAAGGATTGTTGGCATGGGGGATGGAGGCTAGTGAAACTGGCATCTCAGTACTAGAACGAGAGCAGAAGTTTATTTAGGTGATATGGGTGAGAGAAACTGGCATCCCAGTGCCAGACATACAGAGTCATTTCAGAGTGCATGTTTCTGGTTACGAAGGTGGGTTGAGGCTGGCGAAGGTTTAGCAGATGGTTTGTTTGATGGAGGGATTGCTGAAGCCAGGGGAAGCTGCATGTTGCTTGCCTGACGGATATGTTAAGAGAGAGGAGCAGTAAATGGTATGGTAAAAGATGGTTGATTGGCTGCAGGAAGAAGAACTTGTTGATCCGGTGGTAATCGTGAGAGGGGGAGGATGCTTAGGAGATGGAAAGGACGTGGGATGAGCTGCCATTCCTGTGCCAGTGGAGCGAGGAAGGGGTTGCTGAAAAGAGGGGATATGGAGGAGAGGAACTGGCAACCTAGTGCCAGAAGCAGGAGCAAGAGGTCATTGAGAAGAATATATGACAAAATGATGGCAAATAAACTGAAACAAGATTAATTTAGTCTGATAGCAGATTAGGCATGTTAGCCTCCATTAACTCAGCCACATTTTAAGAACAGAATATCAGCCTTTAAAATAGGAGATCAGGCTGCTGACAAAAAAGTTTTGTTACTGTACTTGAGAAAGAATACTTTTTTAAAATAATACAATATGTATAAGCATTTAAAACTGTCGAAGAAAAGCTGAATCATAGTGTTTTTCTCTCTAAGTTGGATTAAAAATCTCTGTATTTGGATAGAGAGTTCTTTCTAGTGACAGCTATTGTGTTATGTGTCTGATAAATGTATGTGTGTTTTTATACTCACAGGGAGTTTGCAGGATGATGTGTTGAACCTGCAGAAAGAAAATCTCATGCTGGAGCGAGAAAAACTTCAACTTCAGATCAGTTTATTAAAACAGCGGCTTGCTACACTCAAGTGAAATGAAGGAATGTCAGAAAGATCCCAAACACTACTGGTCTTGCTAAGCTGTTTTTTCCCCATCTCATCATTTCTAGAATTTAGAATATATATTGGAAAATAAATAATAATTTCATATCCATGTGTTTCTCCTGACTTTCATTTAATGGATAAAAACAAGTAACTAGCTGCAATTTACCAGGTTTACGGATTGATTTACTTTATAGAGATGCTCTGCTGACTCTAAAATGTCTTAGACATGAGCAAAACTCACTAAATGTTCTGCAGTTGCCTGCAAGAGTGAATACAAGAGTCTGCATGCACTCCCAGCATCTGAGGAACTGAAGATTCAGTGGATTACTTTTATTGTTAATGGTAATGTCACCACAACAATTGAAAAATCCTCAGTGTTAGCACATTGTATGGCTAAAGTAGTAAATGTGGGTAATGTTATTAGCTTTGATCACACACACACAGATCAAAGCTCTGTTGAAATTGTAAAACTGAGGGACATTAAGAGATAGAGGCAACCCTAAGACTGATTGAATTCGGCAATGTTTCTAAGTCAAATAATTGTTCTGGGGAAAAGTTAGAAGCTGAAGAAAATCTTGGTCTCACAACACTCATTCACATCTGTGTGAGCTAACGTGTTTTCCTCCGCACTGTTAATCACAGAGGCAGAGACAGAGAGAGACTTCTTCCTGAACTGGGTGTGAACAGCAGCAGCTCAGCTGCATTTAAAGCTACAGGCACTGAAACAACCCCTTTCTACAGTCATGGTGAAATTAACTATCTTTATTTTGAGCTGAAAAGTTGAAAGACACAGTCTGGGGACATTTAGGACCTTCAATAATTTGTTAAAATGAAGCACAATTTATAAAGTCCTGCATTACATTGAGTAACACCTGGAAAACATTATATAAGATTCAGACATTACTCAAATGTATCCCGCTCACCGAGTATTGACAGTCAAATTGACATCGTTATGTTGTGCAGCAGACGCCCATGGGTAGTGTCACTCCACTTGGACACAAGCACGGACTTGCCTTGCCTGGGTGAGGGTGTGTGACACTGAAAGACCTGAAACACAGAATGAAACCAGGAAACATAACTGATGATGCGACGTCAAGATGATGTAGCATATGTTAAAAGATGTGTAACAGATAGCTCACAATGGGAAGGAGAAATGAAAACAGGAAAATAGATTAAAGTTGACTTGTGATGTTGCAGACCTCTGTTGACCAAAGACACACTAACTGTGCTTTCTGTAGTTTTCAATGTGAAGAAAAACCTGCAACACTAGAGACTGTTGGACTCACTGTAAGAAGTAGTTTTACTGTCTGCAATAACTAATACTTGTATTTCTCTTGTGATGTCCAGCAACATATTCTCCCCCTCCCTCCCACGCTTTACATCAAGTTCCTCTCTGTAACCTTAAGTTTGGGGGCCAGAAATATAAGAAGCTCTGCCGTGACTATCTGGGACAAGGTGTCAGTAGTGGCCCCCAGGATCTAAAGGAAGAATCCAAAGCTTTAGCACTGTGCTTACTGTTGCTTCATGGGCACAACCAAGTGTAATTGGCAGGGATGTTACACTCTTATGCTTTGCTTAATATTTGAAATAAATTTAAATTAAAAAAGTTGGAAGAAATGCACTTAATTAATAGCAAAAGTCGCTATTTTTATCTGGTTTTATTGCAGTGAACTTATCAAAACAAACATGATGGAGCACGCTGACGTATGGTGCATTCACGTACGCTCGGATATTCGGCTTTTACAGCCAATAATACGGACTTATTTAAATGACGTGCCTGGGATTTAGACTGTCAGCAAATTGATATTGTATTAAAGATGTTTGGTTGGTTGATATTCGTGTATTTTTAAAATAAAACGGGATACATTGGTGGGGCAGGAGAATAATAAACATCTGTAGTCGTCAGTTTTCCGCTATTCCGGACACCAAGTGAAGCGGACGCGGTGTGGTCACATGACCTCTCGACCTGCTCTACCAAAACACCGAGGACCTCCGCAGCTTGTCAACAACCGCTCTAGAAGGTGTGTCAGCCTGCCAACTTTCTCAGCGTCCTACCGAGTAAAACTCCGAAGCTCCGCCAAACCATCGCTCACCTGTCCGGTAGACAGGCCGTCTCAATGCATTACAGAGGACCGAAAACACCGCAGCGACCATGGATGCGTACGATTTGTTTAGTAGTTGCAGAAAGGGCGACATTTGTAGAGTCAGGTAACCAGCGGCTCTGTTGTTGACGCTATTCTGCCTGTTTCGATGTGTTAAAAGCTAACTTAATCCACTTTACATGTTTACAGTTAGCCTTGTTAGCTAGCAAAGTGTCAGTCTTTATTTGTTTGGCCTCGTCTGAACCGCAGACTGGCAGCTACTCCCAAAGCTAACCGCATCGTTTAGCAAATAAACAGGAGGCGGTGTTGCTAACATTAGCTTTGATGACCCAGCTTGTAACTTTAGCTAACGTTTGTAGGTCAGCTCCTCAGTTTCCAGATGCAACCAAGGTACAAGCTGCTAGTGTCAGATGCTCAACAGGATGATATGTGAAGAATTTAGTCGTGCACAGTTTAGACTTCCTCTGCTTTGGGACAGACGTGCTAATTACTAGTAACTGGACAAGACCAGGCAGGACAGGGCTGCTCAGTTGCATACACTGCTGTATGCTTATATTCCTTAAAAGATCAGTGTTATATTCCTACATTTAATATGCTCTTTGTGTTGCTGAAAGTAGGAAACAATATAAAATCTAAAGAGGGTGCTTGTATATGCATGTATGCAGCTTTGTAAATAATCTGCATGTTATAGCTCACATATTCAGACATGCATACATTCACTCCACCCTTTGTCTTGTCATGACTGTATGTTCCATCACATCACACTAACCACTCTTCTCTTTTCTCTCTAAGATACCTTGTTGAACAAAGAGATGTGGATCTCAATGTAAGAGATAAATGGGACAGTACCCCCTTGTAAGTACAGTGCAGTTTACTTCTTAATAGCTTATCAGGATCAGCTTTATTGGATAATTATGCATACACATGCAACGGATTTTACTCCACTTTTTCTTTGCTCTCAAAGTGCTTGCACAAAAAGCACACACGCAAACAAACACAAACAAGGAAAACAGGTTACAGACAGAAATATGTGTGTCACCACTATGTACAGCTGTAGATATGTGTGAAAGGGTGTGTTTAAAGTGAACCAAAAGTTTAATGCAACTTGTGCAGATTCTGATAATAAGAATAATGCAGTTATTAACAATAAATAGAGAGGGATTGACACATGGTATGTAAAATACAGTATATACAGTGGTTCAGGGTTAGAGATTCAATGAGGGTTGTTTCTGACATTATGCTCATCAGAGTGATGTCCTGTATGAAGAAAAAGTCTTTGTGTGAGTAACGATGTCATTATCGTAGCCACTTTAATTGTTATCAACTTGTCCTTCAGGTATTATGCCTGTCTCTGTGGTCATGAGGAGCTGGTCCAGTACCTGTTGGCTAGTGGTAAGGTTCAAAGTTTACAGGTTTAAGCATAATAAAGGCCCCCAAAATGCAATATTATGCTGCAATGTTGTGTTGAGCTTCACAAATGCATGGAAATGTTCTTCTTTGCGTCCAGGTGCCAAGTGTGAAGCCAACACGTTTGATGGCGAGAGATGCATGTACGGCTCCTTGAGTGACTCCGTTCGACGCCTGCTCAAAGACTATAAGTGTGTCAGCGTCCGTGCCATGCAGCGGGACGATTTTAACTACTTTCTGCACATGTAAGGCTCAGGTGTTTCAGAAAGCAAACATGAATATGAGCGGAGTCAACCTTTATGGTTAGACAATACTGGACGTTTATTTAATGCAAACGTTTTGTTTCTTTTTTTTTCCCTTTAGGTTGTTAGAGCAGGGCCAGCACAGTGACGTCAAGTTCCTGGTTCATGGACAAACCTTTCCAGCTCACCGATGTGTCCTCAGCGCACGCTCGGAGTACTTCACTGAAATGTTTGAGACCAAATGGAAAGGAAAGAACCTGATCACCCTCAAACACCCTTTGGTAAATACATATGTTTATTGGTTGATTAAACAAGTGCAGCCTGCTTTGTTACATCGTCATGTCTAATATACAGTATTAAACAGTTATATTGGATATATTTGTATCTATCAGATCAACCCTGCAGCCTTTGGAGCCATCCTGCAGTATTTCTATACAGGTGGGTCTGTATTAGAGCAGCAAGTATTCAGGATTCTGCACTGCTCACAGTTTTTAGACAGTGTTGAAAATTTCATTTCATAATATATATTTTTTAAATGTTGAGGTAGCAAATTTGTGATCTAACGTTCGCTTCTTCAACTGCTGCACCGGCCACCAGGTCAGACTGTAGTTGTACTTTGCAGTTTCCAAGTGTAAATGTGTGTAACTGTGTGACCAGGCCGTGTCTGCAGAAGACAGGTTACTTCTCAGTGAAAGCACAAATAAATAAGGATATGTAGATTTATCATATGAAATTAATTAGAAATGTAGAAATATATATTGGTGTTTTTCAAAAATAATTAAGAGGT
>OMNN01042723.1:0-11195 GCA_900302755.1 Chromis chromis
CCCTTGCACAGATTTGCTTGTGTGCGACCTCTTGAGCGTGTGTGTGTGTGTGTGTGTGTGTGTGTGTGTGTGTGTGTGTGTGTGCGTTCAGGAATGTGTGCCACAACAGAGTGACAGTGCGCCCCGTAAGCACATTTCCAACAGGCTAATTAAAGCTCCTCCGGAATAAGGCCAGGCTTATTAACATCTCAACGCGGCCACTAAAGCCTGCTCATAACCCAACAAGGATCAATGCTCTTCATTAGGGCCAGACCCAATACTGCTGCCCTGCCAAGCCGGCCCAGCCACCCAGATGAAGACTATAGGGGAAATGCAGAGCTGGTGAAAATGCAGAAAGAAAGCAAGAGAGAGAAAGAGAGAGAGAGATAGAGAGAGAGAGAGAGAGAGGAAGAGGAGTGACTGATTGTGGGTTTGTGTGTTTCTGTGGGTGTGTCACTTTGTATTTTACAGTTTCTTGCGGAGGAAATGGTCCTTAGATATAAATGCAGTGATGAAACTAATGACTTATGATACTTTAGCTCGTGCTGATGCTACACACAAAGCACCATCACGGCAAAGTAATTTGTTACTTGGCTTTATTTTACTGGTGCATTAGATTTTGGGGTATAAGCTGCTTGAATGTAACGAATTCCCTGAACAATCCAACAATAAACTGATTCTGTTAAGGAGTAATATGTGCATGTGAAAGCTTGATTATTCTCTATCTTGTTCCTCTGTGCCACAGAGCTCCATGTGGGGGGACAAGTTGCCTAAAATACTGACTAGCACCCTGCTGTTTAAAGGAATAGCTTGACATTTGGGGAAGTATCTTGATCTCAGAGACTCAGATAACAACATCAGTGCCACACTTGCATCTATGAAATGAAGCCACAGCCAGAAGAGTGTTAGCTCACGCTGCGCTCACATCTTATGGAAGTTTTTAAGTCTGCTGTGTTTCGAGCTGGCTCACAACAAAGGGAGAGACGCACCAAGTATAACAACTAAAAGCTTGCTTTTATTATCTTAAATCAAACCAAATTAAAGCCAGAATAGTATGGGGGTTGTGAGAATCAGCTGAGTCAGTGGTGTGGGTTTGTTGCATGTGTGAATAATGTGTGTGCAGATGTTGTAAATGCAAACCAAATCCTAAAGGAAGAACTAAAACAACATAACCAGACCTGGGTTAGGACCTGTGGTACCTGCGGAGGGAAGCAGAGAGGATGATTAGACTGCAGCCAGCTCTTAAGTAACCCAGGAACACACTGGGTGCCACAGGTGCTCCTGATTACATGAAGCAGCCAGTGGCAGAACCAATAAAAACAAACTACTAGAGCCATCCTCAAGATGACCTCAGGGGTCATCACAGTTGTGCTTAAATTGAGTATATACTGCTATACAGTCAAGCCCAAAATTATTCATACCCCTGCACTGTAAACCCCAATTAGTTCAACTTACCTAGAAGAAGCATGCAAACCGATTGCCATGAAAAAAACAACTAAAGTGGAATCTCAATTGTTTGTTGTACCTACATAAGTATTTATCGGTACAACAAACAATTGAGATTCCACTTTACATGTTTTTTTCAAGGCAATTGGTTTGCATGCTTCTTCTAGGTAAGTTTAACTAATTGGGGTTTACAGTGCTGTAAATTTGCCACTTTTTGTTCAAATGTAAATAAAAGCTGAGAAGTATTTTTACTGTATGTATTCTTGTACATCGTCTTATTATCTTCTGGGAGATGCCTGTGTCATTTCCAATCAAGAAGAAACCTGATCTTTTTGAAAAGATGAATGGAAATTGCTCTGTCCAGGTATGTAGGGCCGATTGAGACCTATTCAATGCTGGAGGAGGTAAATACTTATGCAGATACTTATTTTACATTTTATATTTTTATTTAATTGACATTACTTTGGGGCTGCACGGTGGCTCAGTGATTAGCACCGTTGCCTCACAGCTAGAAGATCCCCGGTTCGCATCCCGGTTAGGACGCTGTGCAGTGTGGGTTTTCACCGGGTACTCCGGCTTCCTCCCACAGTCCAAAAACATGCTGAGGTTAAATGATGATTCTAAATTGTCCTTAGGTGTGAACGTGAGTGTGCTTGGTTGTTTGTCTCTTTGTATGGCCCTGCGATGGGCTGGCGACCTGTCCAGGGTGTCGCCCTTAGTCGGCTGGGATAGGCTCCAGCCCCCCCGCGACCCTGCAGAGGATTAAGCGGAGTACAGATAATGGATGGATGGATGACATTACTTTGTAGAAATCAGTTTTCTCTTTGACAATAAAGAGTCTTTTTTTGTAAACTCTTGTCAAAAAAGTCTGATTAAACTGACCATTATTCAATATTGAAAAGCAATAAAGGGGAAAACCTCCAAGGGGGGTGAATACTTTTTATAGGCACTGTACATCAGCAGTTGGAACCAGAGGGCTACTCAAGGGTTTAACACAATTTCTAGCATTTAATATGCTTTTCTGTTCCTGTGTTCTTGTGTTGCTGTGTTGCTGTGTGGGCTCCCAAAGTCTTTAATTTCATGGCATCTCTTCAAGTCAGTCGTCTCATCCTTTTATCTCAGTTTTGAATTTCATCTCCCCTCATGCTCTGTGTTTCCACATTACCCCATCCATTTTCTCTCCGTGGACAGTTATTCCCGGCCTTCCCCTCATTCCCTCCCTGTCTTCTCATCCACTTCTCTCGGCCTCCTCAGGTCAATCTTTGAGGCTGGTTCAAAGCGCCAGATGCTGCAGTGTTTTCCTTTGGCTCGCCGACCTGCTGACACTCCCGAAGATCAGAGGTAACACCGGGTCTGTGCTCTGCTCTTCCCTCCTCTCCCTCGGCAGGGGAAAAAAAAAAAACTTCCTTTACTCTCCCCCATCAATTAATAATGCTCTCCCCTGGGAGTTATAGCTTGTGTACATAAGCAGCACACATACCACCACACACAGGGTGTTTTTTTCTCTTTTCACTCCTGTACATAAAATTAGTAATTCATTTGTAGGGAGTGCAGATTTACCGACATGCAGGCAGGAACATATTTCCTGGGTTCCCCCGAGGGCGTCGTTGCTGACTCGTGTCATATTTACTGTGTAATTGATTTTTAAACACACTCGTCTCTCTCCATTCCCGCACTACTATTTTTTCCACTTCCCCCCGTTGCCCACAGCAATTGATCCTTCCTATCCGACTGTGTACCTCTCTTCATTATAAGATAAACATCATCATCTCTGCATTTCAGTCGTCTTCATTATATACTGGTTTCTCTCGTGCCCCTCCCTGCTGTCCGACAGGAACGCCTCATTGCACAGAGGAAAGGTGAGAGACAGGGGGACAGGCAACAGAGATGCAGAGAGGTGCTAAAACAAAGGGTGGGTAAATCCTGCGATATCTGATGACGCTGGAAAGATTGATCTGTAAGTCTCTCTCAGATCAATCCCATGCCATGTCATCTTTATTACAGATGGATGTTTAGAAGAGCCAAAGAGCAAAACTGGTTGAGGTGGAATTAATTTTATCTTCACAAATAAGTGGATGGATTGAGTTGAGTTGTGTCTCAGAACTGATCAGAACTGAAGCCATTTTTTTGTTAAGTCTACACATCCTACTACTGTCAACAGAATACAGTGAATGAATAGGTGTTCTAAAGTCTCCCTGGATTTAATAACCTGTCTGCCATTTTATATTAGGTTCTAAACATGTCCTAAAAATCTATGATTAAGACCAGAATAAAATGTTTTCTCTTTCAGTTTGTAGGCTACATGTCTTTGTGGGCTGCTGTTGTTTCTTTTCCATCTTCGTCTTTTTCTTTAAAGAATAACTCTGGCTTATTCAACCTGGCATATTCCCCATTAATCTGTGTAACGCCCCAGCCTCTAGGGTCAGCTGGGTGCAATAAAAACAACAGGTGTTATTGGCTGGGTAAAGGAATTTATTGCTCAGTGACAAAATTAACAAAAAAAGTGATTATACAACAAACAAAAGCAGGGCTGGTGGATGGTAATAAATGAAGGAACCAAATAAAACCATAAGAAGGGTTATAAGAACTAGCTAAATAAAAACAAAACAACTAAACTCCTTAGGGGCTGGGATAGTTCTATGTGGAGTTTGCATGTTGTCCCTGTGTAGCGTGGGTTTTCTGGCTTCCTCCCACAGTCCAAAAACATGCTGAGGTTAACTGACTATTTAAATTGTCTGTAGGGGTGAATGGGAGTGTGCTTGGTTGTTTGTTTAGCCCTGCGATAGGCTGGTGACCTGTCCAGGGTGTCCCCTGCCTTCGCCCGAGTCAGCTGGGATAGACTCCAGCCCCCCGCGACCCTACAGAGGATTAAGCTAGATAATGGATGGATGGATGGATAAACTCCTCAATCAAACATAAACACAATAGCAACATCCATAACCAACAAAAGAAACAAACCAGTGCCTCAAAACACACATTAACACACAAGACTTGTGTAACTTCAATACTAAGCTAACAGCTGCCAACAGAAGTTACACAAACGAGCAGCTTCTTCATCTTCTATGTTAACACACAGACACAAGAGGCACCAAGGCCCTGACTGAGGTTGGATGCAGATTTATAGCCAGGTGTGGTAACTGCTGCAGTCCTGTTGGAGGAGGAACCCAGGTTGTGGACCAATCAGCCGGATCGGTGGGTGGGGAGAAGGACGAGGGCTGGAGAGCAGGTCTGGAGCTCCAGGCCAATCATCTGATGTCAGTCAGGTGGGGTCTGGAGCATAGTCCTCAGCCAGCTGGGATCAGTTTCATGCAACTATCTCCCCACATAAAGGTCACACAGAGTCCACCACAAACCACACGGCCACCAGAGGCCGTAACATGTGGCTATTGTGGCTCTATGTCACTTGCCAACTTACCACTACCTAGAAATGTGCATATTGGGGCAAAAACTGGGAGCTGCCATCCAATGTGCATAAAGGGTTGGTTTCCATGTGCAAGACTAGACAATCTTCTGCTAAGCTTGTGTTGGTGCTGGAGAAGTCATAGCAAACAAAACATCTAGGACATGAAGGGACTCATTTAAACAGCTTTAAACTTAGGCCAGCCAGTGTTTGTCTTTTCTTTCAGTGGATTTTAGGGAGTGTGAACACCATCTCCAGGATCTCTGGCTTCTTCCACAGTCCAAAGACATGCATGGTAGGTCGACAGCTCTGTGAGACACTGGTGACCTGTTCTGGGTGTAACTAGCCTCTCAGCCATTGTCAGCTGTACCAGGACACCTTCACTCTTAAGGCTCTAAAGGCCGGGCTTTATTTGTCCGCAAGAGTCCACAAGGATATGCATGAGTTAAGTTGGTCATCCACACAAGTCTGGTAGTCATCCACCCCTCGGTAGAAACCCAAAAAGGTGTGACCTGTCAGACAGTCTGCACTACAAGTGTGCAGACTGCAGGAAAACAAATGGTACCTTTTATTTATTTATAAAATAAACCTATGCCAGAAACATATCTGAAATAAAAATGGAAATGTATCGAATCAACTCAGCGCAACATGAATAAAATCATTCAGTCAGTTGTTTGTTCATTAAGCCCAAAATCGTCTGTGTGGTGTATTGTGGGAGCCAACAGGTTTCGACCTGAGGCCTTTACATAAAATCTTTTGCTACAGTTTAAATGGCCTTCAAAAACACCCTTGTTTGGCACAGACACCGGTTGACCTTTGTTATCCAAACAGTGTAATGAATACAGAGATTAAGGTGGTTGGAAAATGCAGTGGACATTTAAATTTTTTACTGCACAATCATCGAGTTGCTGCCAACAGTGTTCTGGAGTAGCTTGTCTTAGGAGGATGTACCCTGTCTGTGCAATCAATGCAATCTGTTTTGTCATCACTTATTTTGCTAATATTTGTCATCCCCTGAAGATGACTCTCTCTTTTCTGCTCGACAGGACTCAACCATTTAGGTGATTCATACAGAGCAAGTGGGGTGGAGGGTGTGTAACATCAGTTCACAACTCCCACAATGTTAAAACCTGCAGTCATTGATCTTGGTTTTTTTTTGGTTATTTATTCTTTATTTTTGTTTTTCATTTGGGAGCAGTAGAAACAAGTTGTGAACATGACAATCCCTAAATTTCGAGTCGACACAAATCACCTACCCTGTTCCCCCGTGGTCTCCTCTAACTCTTGAGGTAAAAATCAAGCCTTCTATTTTAGGGTCGGGTGAAGAGAGAGGCGGGGACTTCATAGATCTTCACTTTAAATAAGGGAATCTGAGCCTAGTGGTTATGTTGTGTGACCCACGTGCAGAGGCGTAGCGGCTGTGCCGGGTTTGAGTCCGACCTCGGCCATTTACCGCATGTCTTTCCCCACTCTCTCCCCTTTCTCTATCCACTGTCCTGTCCTCTCTAATAAAGGCATGAAAAGGCCAAAAATAAATCTTGAAAAATAAAATAAAATGAAGGAATCATTGGTGCAGCTACAACAATGTAATTTTAAGGAAGTAATGGTTTTTTTCATGTAGAAAAATTACAATAAATTGTTTGTTCAATCCAGATTCAGTAAAAGAAAATTCTGTGCTCCTAAGTCACTCATGATTCAGCTGTGACCAAAAGCAACGTTCAACTTTTTGACTGAACTGCAGGCTGTGTTTACACCAAGCAGATAGGAGACAAGTATGTAATAAATCTAAGTGGTGACATGTCTAGTAGAGCAGGGATGGGCAACTCCGGTCCTCGAGGGCCCCTATCCTGCATGTCTTAGATGCTTCCCTATTCCAACACACCTGAATCAAATGATCATCTCATCATCAAGCTCTGCAGAAGCCTGATAACGATCCTGATCATTTGAATCAGGTGTGTTGGAAGAGGGAAGCATCTAAAACATGCAGGATAGGGGCCCTCGAGGACCGGAGTTGCCCGTCCCTGATGTAGAGCCACCATTTTTTCCAGTATTGGCAACACCTGGTGACACTTGGAAAAATCTTTTTTTTTGTATTGTAAAATTCAAGAAATTCAACTTTCATTTTCAGTTTTAAATGACTTTATCATACTGTACAAAAGACATTTCCAAAATCTGTCTGTCTGGTTGTGCTGTTTCTTTAGACTTATGCTGCAATGAAAAATGAGCCCACAGTGCTAAAAGTGTGACAGGAGCAAAGAAACCACCTGAGGTTCAGAGGGCACCGGACAGGGACTTTATGGCATTATGGAAATTAGATTACAAATTCAAAGTGGTACACAAAGGAAATGAAACAGAACAGTGGTATCACACAGGCATGAACCTAAACATGTGTGTCACTGTGAGGGGAACACAATTAAAGCACAATACAATCTGATCATGATGTGTCGGGTTTAGTAGATGTTCTATCAATAGGAGAAATGTGCTGAGATGTAAATCCTATCAGTGGCGGGCCCACTGGTGACCACTCGTGTCAACTGCAAATCGAGCTTTGAAAGTCAAGAAGGAGATGTGCATTTCAGTGGTTTCACTACAGGAGTAATTGTGCAATCAGGATTTATCAGAAATGAGATCAGAAGGAGAAGCGCTGGAAATGAAAACATAGGGAAGGAAAGGAAAAGTGATAGGAAGCTGAAGGATACAATAAAGAAAGGAAAAGAAAAGAAACAGGTGCAATTAAAGGCGAACGGAGCAGAGGACGAGTGGAGAGCAGAGCAGAGAGCAGGAGACCAGAGAGCGAAGCCCTCCTTCCTTAGGGGAGGTGCATGGCTCTTCTAATCAATCCATGGATGCATTGTAAAATCAATGCTCTGTATAATTAGGGCAATCCAAGGGTAAAAAAAACACCCTGCTCTGCATTTTGCCTCCGTCTGCACTCAGTCTTTGCCTTCTCCTGTAATAATGCCTTCATCGTAAACGGCTCCAGGTCACAGTTACATTATTCCAAATTGGTTGGAATAATTGAAAAACCTCGAGGTCCTTGCTATATGACTTGTCACAAAATAAAATAGCCTCTAAGGTAACAGCGTGCCATGATAAACTTTAGCCAAGCCCACACTTTAAACAACCTGATGGTATTCTCTAATAGTTTTTAGCTCCCACAGCTGAGCTGCAATCGATAAGTTCTCCCAAACCTACTCATCTCGTTTTTCTTCTTCCCACCGCTGAATAGTAAGGACCTCCACCAGACGCTCTGCTTCCAGTTGTCATCCTTTTGTTTTTCAGTTCCTTAATAGGAGATGAAACCTAATCCTCCCCACACACTGTTCTCTTCTTCTATGACTATTAAAATATGAATTCAACTCCAGACTAGGACAACCTCTAAGGCAGGGGTCTCAAACTGCATTCCTCGAGGGCCACTATTCTGCATGTTTTAGATGGTTCCGTCTTCCAACACACCTGATTCAAATGATCAGCTCATCATCAAGCTCTGCAGAAGCCTGATAATGATCCTGATCATTTGAATCAGGTGTGTTGGAAGAGGGAACCATCTAAAACATGCAGAATTCTGGCCCTCGAGGAATGCAGTTTGAGACCCCTGCTCTATGGCTTGTTGGGGTTCATGTATGTATAGTGGACGTCCTAAACAGAGTACCATTTATGCTTGGACCACAGCCGACAGAGCGGGACTTCAACGAGCATGTTTTGATCCACTACAGAATTAAAAGGTCTTTTCTGGTAGTTTCA
Organism: Chromis chromis; assembly: GCA_900302755.1. NCBI lineage: Eukaryota > Metazoa > Chordata > Actinopteri > Pomacentridae > Chromis > Chromis chromis. Next base: position 8,570 of record OMNN01042723.1, read on the forward strand.
GGTTCAAATTTGCACCAGTTTACACTCCACTAAAGCAAATGACAATTCAATACGTTCATCTCCCACCCTGGTCCCTTCAAACACAATTAGAAGTGCTGAGTGGGAAGCTGGTGAGGGATCACCGGCTTCACCGTGATTTAACTTTACATGATGAATTCTAAATGGGAGTCTCGTGGAGCCAGAGCTCTAGCGGCTCTCAGCTGAATTACACTTAAAGGCAATTCTGCATTTGCATCAGTTTTCAGAGCCAGTCGCTACGTCCATCGTTTATATACAGTCAGTGGTTAAAACCGGTGCAGTCATATGCATGCACACACACTCCTATTAATTCCAGCCACCCTGGTGGTATCGGCGTGTGTCCCTGCTGATGTCACCGTGTGATGAATGGAATAACTCAGGCTCAGTATCACTCTTTGTCCCAATAATAGTAGTTTAACACCGTTTCCTGGTTCCACGACACTGAGCGCCACTGAGGCAAACAGTGTTAGTGCTGACAGTGGAGTGATGTCTTTCTCATTGAATACCTATGAAGTCCTCTAGATGTCCATTAATGATAGATTCCATACGTAATAAAAACAGGGCCGACCCACCACTAATCCATAATGGATTGCCGGGCAGGACCTGAAACTGATCCAAAACTCTGTCTCTACCGCACGACACACACTCACACACACACTCACACACACGGCAGCACATTTGCAGACACATGCACATAAAAACAGAGTCCTCACTCATCCCCCTGTGTTTAATCTCTCTAAGTGTTTTTCCACACCTCCTTCCTTCCCCATCTTCCTTCTTCCCCTCTCTCCCTCCGAGCCACACCTCACCCTTCTCGATGTTAGCACTCATACCGCCATCAGCTCCTCCCTCGAAGGGAGACACAGACGCTCGCCCCTCTGTAATGCCTCTGTCTTCTCGCGGTCATAAATCCGTCTCTTTATTGCTGATGCTGGTGTCTGGGTTAAAAGATATGGCTGTACAGCAAACCAAATCACTTATCATATTAGATTGCTGCTTCGTTAGAAAACAAACAAACTAAACCTTCACGCACCTTATTTATATCTGGGCCTTTGTCTTTGTACTATAAAGGGGCTAATGATACCTGTATTGATGCATACTGAATAGAGCTATTAAGACGGAGTTAAGTCTATTTAAATCTGTTTAAAGAGTCAGTAGGCATCAGCCATTTCTGATTTAACCCTCTGAACACCAAAACCTGCGATGGGATTGCCAGGCACGCTGTAAAATCGCTGTAAAATCGCCAAAAATTGCAGCCTTTATTACACCGCAAAACTGAAAAGAACAGAAAAAAAAAAGAAAACAGGAAGAATCGTTGGACATTCAACTCCCTGACAGTCCGATGCACTTTTCTGTCTGAAAGGTTAACCAAATCAGAGTTTAAAATCAGGATCTTTTATTAAAATCACTTTATTCTACTGCCAAAAATTAATTTGCACATATGAAATTCTGTAAAAACGTCAAAAACACTGTGATGCCTGCAATTACCAACATTACAGGGCAGCTGTGGCTCAGGTGGTGGAGCGGGTTGTCCACTGATAACAAGGTTGGCGGTTCGATCCCCCCCCCTCCACATGCCGAAGTGTCCTTGGGCAAGACACTGAACCCGAAGTTGCTCCCAATGGCAGATTAGCGCCTTGCATGGCAGCTCTGTCACCATTGGTGTGTGAATATGTGTGTGAATGTGTGTGTGAATGGGAAACACATTGTAAAGTGCCTTGGGTACAGCTAAGGTAGAAAAAGGCGTTATATAAGTGCAGACCATTTACCATTCACATGACAAAAATTTAGAGACATTCCAGCTGAACTTGGCTGAACTGCAGGTTGTGTTTACATAAAGCAGATAGGAGACAAGTATGGAGGCAAATTAAAAATGTAATAATCAATATACCGTGTGGAACCGCCAGTTTTTTTAAGTACTGCTAACACGTGTGATTCCAGCTTCGTTTCACTTTTTTGGAAGATAAATGACTAATAATACATTTTCCACTTTGGTTTATCGTGTTATAACTGGTTATGCTGTTTCCATAGTATTTTATATTGCAGTGGGGGAAAAAAGCCTACAGTGAGTAAAAATGTACAAAAACAAACAAACAATCAAACAAACAACAAAACCCACCCAGAAACTGCTTGTGGTTTAGATGATTTAGCATAAGAAGTACAATGATCAGCCACAACATTCTGACCACTGACAGGTGAAGTGAATAACATTGATCATATTGGTACTATGTGGTGTTCTGCTGGAAAACCTTGGATTTTAACATCCGTGTTGATGAGACTTAGACACCCAAATAAACATTGTCCCAGAACAAACACACTCCCTCATGCAAATAGAAATCCCAAATGTCACTGGCCTACCCCTGCAGGAAAATGCACCCCACCACATGGCAACAACATCAACCAATCAGGAACATCTTGAGGAACATGACAATGGCCCAAGATGTTGATTTGACCTCCAAACTTCCTAGACCCCATTCTGATCAAGCATCAACAGGATGCAGTGGAACAAGTTTGATTGACAGAGGCCCCACTGCACAAGCCAGAAGATGGTGTTTGTTGAAGCTTACAAGCAAGAAATGTTCAGTTCTTTTAGTGACCATTTACTTAC
>OMNN01042728.1:0-11057 GCA_900302755.1 Chromis chromis
GCCGAATGTAAAAATTCAGTCACACTTTTCTAGCTGATATATTTTGAATATTTAGCTCACTTTTCTCACATTTAGCCCACTTTTCACACATTTAGCTCATTTTCTTCACATTTGAGGTAGAAATCAAATCTAGCATCTAAATGCTAAATCTAAATGTTAAATCTAAATCTAGATATTAAATCTAAATCTAAATATTAAATCTAAATGTTAAATCTAAATCTAAATATTAAATCTAAATGTTAAATCTAAATCTAAATGTTAAAATCTAAATATTAAATCTAAATCTAAATGTTAAATCTAAATCCATCCATCCATCCATTATCTGGAGCCTATCCCAGCCGACTTAGGGCGAAGGCTAAATCTAAATAGTAAATCTAAATCTAAATATTAAATCTAGGCTAAATCTAAATATTAAATCTAAATGCTAAATGCTAAATGTTAAATCTAAATATTAAATCTAAATGTGTTGCCAAATGTAAAGCTAAATATTTAGAAAATATGCAAATAGGCCACGCCTCTCAGCCCGCACAGACCCGCCCACACCTCTAACCGCCAGTGCTGTGGATATGGAGGTGCGGGAAGGACCAAAACATGGCCGGTTCTCTCCAATTAGGAGAGATTGAATGGGCGGTTATGGCAGGTGTGCGTGCTGCACTCCAAGGTGCACTACCGCCGGGACCATCCACACCGTTAATGGTAAGTTACTTAGGTAAAACTTTAACTTTTCACTGTGTTCGTGGGGAAGCTACTGCTAGCTAACCGACCTAGCAAGCTAACGTTTGCCAGTAGGTGTGGGTGGGTCTGTGCGTGCTGAGAGGCTGGGCTATTTGCATATTTTCAAAATATTTAGCTTTACACTTGGAGACACATTTCGATTTCGATTTAATATTTTGATTTCGATTTAACATTTCGATTTAATATTTCGATTTCGATTTAACATTCCGATTTCGATTTAATATTTCGATTTAGATTTAACATTTTGATTTAGATTTAGCATTTAGATTCACCATTTGATTTCTACCTCAAATGTGAAGAAAATGAGCTAAATGTGAGAAAAGTGAGCTAAATATTCAAAATATATCAGCTAGAAAAGTGTGACTGAATTTTTACATTCGACACCCCATAGTGCCCCACATCAGAACCAAGACAGTTGTTTATGAAATAGCTTTAAAGTCGGAATTTCCCCCAATGGGGGATCAATAAAGGAATATTCTATTCTATTCTATTCTATTCTAAAGTTCAACTCATACAATGCAGCTTCCACTTTGCAAAAAGTGCTTGCAGCGCCCATGACTTAAATGTTATCATTGCACCACAATGGTTTGATTTCATTCACGGGAGATACAATATAAAAATTATATATATATATGTGTGTGTGTGTGTGTGTGTGTGTGTGTGTATGTATTTTTATATATATAACCCATCTGTAAATCATGTTAACCCTTTAAGTCCTAGTGCGTCATCGGCGACACGTTTGGGCAAGCGCACTTTGGAAAACTGTAAATGTCACCGTTTGTGCTATCGGAAAAAAAATACAACGGTTTCTGAAAGCTGAAGCGTTGCGCTTTACAGCCAATATGGTGTCATTACAGTAATTTCGTGCCCCCCAGGAATCCACTGGATGAAATTACCGTAATGACACTATATTGGCTGTAAATCGCAACGAAAAAATGGGCACAAGCACTCACAGGACATTTTCTTACCTTTTTGTAATCAAAATAAGAAAAAAAGACCAGGTGGACATTTTGAGGCTCAGGTCTTAAAGGGTTAATTACAGTCTAAACAAGGATATTGCACTTGCCACACACATATAAGCCAAACATTGGACACAATACTGTAGTATTGTAGTGATTATTCTACATGTCTGGCCTGGTTCTAAACTGCAAACGGTTTTGATGAAATGTTAAAGAAATGTTAAAGTTTCACAAAGACACATTGTTGCTGTTACATCAGACATGAAGCTCTTATGACTATGAGCCACATAAAAACAGCTGTATCTATAAACTGGGTGATACAGCTTTAACCAGAAGAGCGCTCGATGCCAAATAATCCAGTACTTGGCACGATATCTGCAAAACGCATCGAGCCACCATGAGATCAGCATTAAACACACTGATCCAGCTGATGTGTACATGTAGCAAACCTCTTGAACCGTCTCCCAGCATTGCCTCCACGCACCGCTGGAGGTCGCTGTGGTCCGTCTACTGTAGTGTTGTTCAGCAGAGCAGCCACAAGGGGGCGCTACTCGCACTTGTTTCCTTCATAGCGGCACATCTACCACACGCTGACAGCTTGGTATGACTACGCATCCTGAGTGAAAGTGAATTTTTATAGTTTACAAGATCAAAAGTACACACTTTGTGGAGTCACTGAAGTCTGAATACAAGGCTCCAGTGTGTTATTTGCAGTTTGTTTACAAGCGGCAGAAGGCGCTGATCAAGTGACCTGTAGAGTCAGATCATGTGACAGAATGGAGGCGTCGCTGAAAACATTCACCCCTTCACCACACACACACACCGCCAGGAGCCCATTTCACAATAAACGGATAACGCGACTAACACTTCTGATCAAGTCAGCTCGGAACGTTTATTTCCTCGCATCGCAATGAAATGAGGGGAGCATGGGGGCCAAAGAGTCGAGGATAGGATTCCTGTCGTATGACGAGGCCGTCAAGAGAGGTAAGCCGAAAAGCAAGGAGCTAAATCCACCTTAGTTGCGCTAGCTTAGCTAACTGTCTGCTTTGAGGCTAGCCAGGTACAAAAGCGAACGTCCTGACCACCCGTTAAAATCTGGTGGTTTAAGTGGAATAAGTCATTGTACAACGTAAACGCCTGTCAAAGAGTAACACAAGGGTTATACGGAACTACTAGGTTGCATTATTCAATTCGGCACAGCAGTATTTATAAATGCTGTCCGGATTTCTTGACATAATGCTGAGTTTATCAATATCTAAGCCTGTATTTTCCGCAGTCGTCTACCCTCGAAACACGCTACGTTGGTCTGCAATAGGAAGCGTTTCCCGATATTAGAGGTTCAATAAATTGCAGCTACGTTGTCATTTTATGAACTCTGTCTACCCCGAACTGAGTTAATATTCCTTACAATGTCAAACCGGTACTGAGTGGTGTTTTATGTAGCATGTGTCTTGCCTAATATGCAAGGTCACGTTCAATTGACAGATTGTTGGACTGTGTTTTGTGTGACGTTCCCTCCATAGCTACGAAAGCGTTGCTTGTGGTGCTAGTGTTGGCTAACGAGGAGGGGTGGGCTGGCTGGACACTATGTGCCAAAACAGTTGTGCAGGTAGCCTTGAATTTGTGCTAACTTTTTTTGGCTGACGCTCCAGTTGGCTACTTAGCTGGTATCGTCTGTGCTAGCTACTGCAGAGTACCGTTAATGTATGTGCTGCTACTACTAGCTTGCTTGTCTGGTAGCTAGACGGTTAGCTGGCTTTCAGCTAAGTTCCCAGAGGGAATGCCTCCAGACGGTTTGTTGTAGCCTTCGTCTGTCGGATTTCAAGCCTAGCCATGTGGTGTGGGCAAACGTTAATCGTCAGTGTCTGTGCTAGTGTACTGTCAGGTTCTGCTCGGTTGTACACACATGAGCTAGCTGTGTAGTCAGAGCGTTTGGCGGAACAACAAACAGATGTGCTTCACAATGCTGTCGCTGCCGTTAGTCACTTAAGAATTAGCATGTAGGATTTTTAACACGGTTGGAGCCTTTGGTTGATCTCTTATAAACAAACAGAATTTGACAGGCCTGTATGAAACGTCAGCTGATGTGTTTCACCTCATATGGGACCATATGTGCACTTCCTAAAGCATGTCGGTGTCAAATAAGGTTATGTGGCGGAGTGAGGCTGGATAAACCAAGCAAATCACACAGCTATACTGTAATTGATGCATACTTTTAGTGTTGCTGCTCTTATGTAAGATGTGGGTGAGCCTTTATCAGGAAGCACCTAGTAGATCTTATCCCTGATGGCCTTCTTGTTGTACTTTACTCTCTGGGTTGGCAACAGCTCAACTTTGTAAGTACAGATTCCAGGCTATGAGAGGCTGTTACACATTCATCTAGGACTGTGTCATATCTTTACCAGGCTGCTGGAGAGAAATTAGACTGGCCTCTCCTTTGCGGCTGTGGCTCAGGTGGTAGAACGGGTTGTCCACTGATCGCAAGGTTGGCGGTTCGATCCCCGGCCCCTCCACATGCCGAAGTGTCCTTGGGCAAGACACTGAACCTGAAGTTGCTCCCAGTGGCAGACACCTTGCATGGAAGTCTGTCGCCATTGGTGTGTGAATGGGTGAATGTGAAACACATTGTAAAGCGCTTTGAGTACCACTAAGGTAGAAAGGCACTAAATAAGTGCAGACTATTTACCATTTCCATTTGCATTGGCACCTATATAATTATTATTATGGTGGCTCACCGAAGTGAAAGTTATTTGTAGTTAGGATTCTTTGTTACCGGTATTTATCTGACTCACAACCTTGTACTTGAACAAGTGTTCACCTTTTGTCACCTCTATCTTTTCAATATCAAATCCTTTGTGGCGGTTTGGACATTCCTCAAGCTGATTGCCATTCCCACTCTGATGATCACATGTGACCACACACACACACACACACACACACACACACTCGCAGGCAGTGGAATTATCCAGCCGTCCAGCCTTATCTGACCAGTCACATGGCAGCATTCCTAATTCCCACCGCAGGCTTGACTGCAGCAATTATGGGTTCAGTTTTCATGGAAGCTACGTCTGCTAGGATACCAGCTGGGTAATGGTCAGGGAGCATCCTGTTGGAAAGGTTCGGCTTTGATGTTTTCCTCTTGGATCATTCCTCAGGATTATCCTGACTTCAGTCATTCAAGTCAGATTTTGTAGGGTTGATTGTACACTTTGTTTGCTATTTCCAGAAAGATAACGTGCCCACTAAAGACTCAAAACAGGCTACAAAAATATGATGTGATGAAAGATTTGCTCTTGTTACATCCTTAAAACAGAACAAACCTGAATCAGTGCTGCAGAGGTTTATGCAACATAAATGTGGTCAATCTAATACATTAAAAGTTGCCAATTAGAGCAGCACAGTCAGTCTGCTACATCAGAATGGTTTCAGAGGTGAAAGTCCTTTTTCCCAGGGGGTGTTAAGTGACAGGATGATTGAACATTTACTAAAGTGGGCAAGGAACTGTTTTGTTTGATGAGCAGCATGCTAATTTAGAACATGTAAAACAAACGAAGAAGTTAAAGGTTCAAGACTGCACACATGACTTAAAGAGAAAGTCCAACTATCCAGTCCGCTGAGTTGCTTGCTGCAGGAAGGGCAATGGGAGTGTAGGACTTGTTTTTGATTTTGGGTCAGGTCTGGTGCAGCGTTTGTTCCTGATCAAATGATACAGCTTTGAATTGCTAGAATTATGTCGCCCTGGGCAGCTCATTATGACTCTAAAGGTACAGAACTGATAGGAAAAACATGATTGGTCAAGAATTAAGATGACACATTTATAACTTAGGGGTACTGTAAAATGTCCAGGAAGGGTAGTGTGAATCTGTGTTGGCTAACAACAAGGTTAATGTTTAAAGTCATCTCCTTTTTAAATGGCAATTTGCTGTGGAGAAAGGATACTTCCTGAAGCAGCAGCTGACTGTATATCCTGCAGCAGCTGATGGCTGATAATGCTCAGTTAACAGAACTGCCTGGCCTTGCCAGAGGTGTTGACTCACCTTTGTGGTTGATAGGAAGCCATCGTTTTTGGAGCTGTTACATTGAACTGTGTTGTAACATGTAAATGTGCCCATAGAAATCTTGGAGTCCCATTCTCTCCGTTCATTTTTGTGAAGCTGGAAACATAGCCTGAAAGTGTTGACCTCCTGTTGTGAGATAGGTCCTAGCTAAAAAATAGATAGATAGATAGATAGATAGAAACTTTATTAACCCCTTGGGAGGATTCCCTCAGGGAAATTATACAGCATCTGTATAAGGAAGTGTATAAGGAAGTGTGTTCCTATTGTGAATCAGGTTCTGCTGCATAGTTTTTCCTGCAGTGCCCCTAGAACCCTGTCACAGGACATTTGAACACTTGTGGTTGACCACCATATAGTTTAGTAATGCAACAGCCGCAGTCATGACTCTGACACACAGTGTCACAGTCACGTCATGTCAGGACGTCAGCAGGCCTTATCAGTCGGGTCAATAAAATGCTGCTTTGCATTCTTACCTTGCGCTCCCTGGTTTGCGGATGTATATTTGTCTACTGCTGCCACAAAGACTTCCAGTATGGTGTTTGCTGTGGAAACGCGGGCAGGCTGTTGTTTACATTGTTGCAATTAGCGTGGCGGATTGGCTGTAGATAGCAGAGTGTTATAGCAGAGTGTTCCAGGATAGATTTTAACACTTGTAAATGACGTGAAGCCTCCATGTTCAGTGTGACATCTCACTGAAATATTCAAAAACTTCACACAATCATATGATACGGGTTCTTTGCAAACTGATACCTGTGGATATGCTATGCAAGATCACTGGAATATAATTTTTTTCAGTCATAAGACTTGATAACATTTTATCGCCACTTAGAAAGGCTGTTGAACAGGCTCCTAGATGTGAGTTGCCCAATCATTTTGGTCCTAGACTTCCTGTCTCTGGTAAACTGTAAATCAACACCTTATACAGCAGCCTTAAGCCTGTGAGTCTTAGCAAAGGTTGGTAACGAGGGCGTGTGTTGTCACCTCTGCGTTTCATGATGTACAGTAACGCTGTGCACTAAGCTGCAATGCTCACTGTATATTTGCCTAAATAGCAGAGCTGCCAAGTCGTCACTTGAGTAACAATTATGATCACAGCTTTCTTTCATTTTATTTATAACCATGATATAAGTAAATATTGTAGGTTTAAGGTTTAATAACCATGTTTGGATTCCAAATCCAGTATCAAATTCAGTAATAAAAAAGCATTGAATCGAATTTTCATGTTTAGCACTCATCACTTCCAAGTTACTTAAGTTCTAAATTAGCACAAGTCAAAAACTTGGTTTACAAATGTGCTCAGCAGTTGTTGGGCCAGAAGCCTGTGCAGTTTTTAGAGATAACTACTAAATTATTCAACATGAACGGTAATTAAAGTCGCCATTATTGGTATCATAAAATAATTATCTGCTTCAGCCCAAAATGAACAGAGACAGGCAGATAATGCTCATCAGACTAAAATGTACAGTTGTGTTTGAGAATGTTACATAAAAATAAATGTGGCATGTTTTATGGTAGGATGAAGTAGTTTCTTATTTCACCAATAAGTCTATACACTTACAAAGCATCATGTTTTCACCTGCCAAGAGGCCATCACAATGCGATTAGACATAACATATTCATTCCCCTACAGGAGACTTAATGTCTGTAATTAGGTAGGAAAGATATGCGCGTACATTGGCATCGGCAATTGCTCGGAATGAGTTAGAGAATATTGGCACATCGGCAAAAATCCAATATCGTGCATCGCTAAATAAAAGCTGCGAGTGGTGATGATTGGCCCTTTGCATATTTGCGCACGTCACGGCTTGCCACGGTCGAGGGCCTTTCTTGCTAGCATTTACATGTCTCCAGGCCTGGATTCTTATTGGATAATGCGTAAAGGAGTTCCATATGACTTTGTGCAGTGTTGTCACGATACCAAATACAGATACTGAAATGATCCCACGGCAAAAACCTAAAATATCAGGCAAAGTAATAGAATTATAGATTAGAGGACGTGAAAGTTCAAATTCTTTTTGAAAATGTGAATTGAAAAAGAATCTTAGTGCACGTTTTAATCACACACTTTTGTGCTGGAATTCAAGGCCGATCAAGTCACATTAATAACACTATTACAATAATAAACATTTATTAGAATCATGTTGATTGTCTATATTTGAGAGAGCCTCATTCATTTTCATTTTTAAATGTAATTTGACTAAATGGAAAACTAGGAAGTACTTTCAGACTGCAGACCTGAGAATGTGTACTGACTTGACTGTTGTGTTCAGTGTACTTTAGTGCACTACTGTAGTCTGCAGGTGAATACTCCTGGTTTGAGCTTCAATACATGAAGTACCAGACAAGCTATGATGAAGTTAATGTCACCTGGTGGAGGCTGTGTTTACATGTAGATATGTTTGTCATTTAAAAATGTAAAGCCAAGTATAACAGTTATCATTGCTCGCAGCTAATTACCTCGTCAAACTCCGACAGTGAAAAATGAATCGCTCATTTGACTTGACTTATTTATTACACTCCCTAATTCATTGCTCTTTGAATTCTTTGTACATGTCGGCGAGATGCTTCACTAACTTGGGATGCGTTAGCTCCCTCAGTCTGCAGAACTTTAAAACATCTTTTGCAGACATTCTTTGTGGTGATCCTTTTACAGGATCCTGTCACATCCTCTTTGCTTCTAGCAAACACCGCTGATCAATTAACGTATCGTTACTCATGCAGCAGGATTTAGTATCATTTTTACAAGCAGGGTATCACAATACTTTTCTGGTATCCATATACCTTACATCACTAAGTTCGTGTGCAGATTGTGTGGCAGTGCAGAATTATATATCATGTTGCTGCATGTCATGTGTAGAACACACCATGTAAATGTCATGTAAATCTGATAACCTTAGCTGCTGCATTCACATAAACAAGATAATGATAGCTGCTATGCTAGTTTAAGCAAACCAACCATAGCTGTTACTTGATCTGTTTCGTTAGCTTAAACAAGCTTAGCTGCCACGTTAGCCAAAACAAAGTAACCGTAGCTGGTACGTTAGCCTAAACAAGATAACCTGAGCTGCCACGTTGTTTTATACAAACTAACCTCAAGCTAATACATTAGCCTGAACAGGCCAAACTTAGCCTTTGTGTAGTAATAATAACATTACAAATTACCTGAAGAATTACCTAAAAAATACTTGTAAGCTGTGACACTGACCAGCACAAAGCATAGCAGTAACCTGAAACTGATGCAGATGAATGGAAATCGGCAATAATTAATTCTATGATTTCCATCTGTTCTCTTCCTACTATGACATTTTGACTGGTCGTAGAAAGTTCAGTGACATAGGTCAGCTACAACAGAGGACTACTGTTCTGTACAATTATGACATTATTTTAGAATAGAATAGAATAGAAGTGCTTTATTTATCCCAGGTCTGGGAAATTATTTTGTTACAGCAGCAGACAAGAAATAGTAAACAGAAATGAGCAAAAATGATACTCTGTGCAAATGTAAACAGTGCAACCAGAACAGACTATGGGCTACAGAGCAGAGAGCTGAGAATGCTCCCTGTCAGACAGAGGTAAAGCATTATACAGTGTTATTGCTCTGGGCAGGAATAATAACGGTGAATGAAAACGTTTTGACTTCTTTTAAAAGGCCTACTTGCATCCAGCTGTCATTATTGTCTTTTAGCCCTTTATTTTTCCCAAATATTACAGTTGGAAGACTTTCCAGCCTGCAGCAGAAAACCCAGCTTATGCTAAACAGAGGAGATTATAGTATCATTATGACAATGTGTAGAATAAAGTGATATTGGCTCTGAAAATAAAAATAAGATATTGTCATTTTATGTTGTTTTCCTCTTCCCAGTGCCATTAAACAGCAGCCTCATGCTGAATGTCTGATGCCAAGCCTGCAGGTGAAATGAGCTTTTCAAGAACAGCACAGCCAATATGTTTCTGCCAGCAAGCATTTCTGTTGACAGTCTGCCGTGACTAAAAGGTCACCGAGGCTCATGTGAGTTGAGCATTTGCATGCTGCTCCAGACGCCTTGGTGCTCCCTGCCAGGGTGTTTCCAGTCCTGCTGATAGCGGCAGACCAACTTATTGCATAGGACAGGATAGAACATTGAGTCGCTGTAGGGGGTTCTGCTGGCTGCTGCTCTGTTGCTACAATAATTTAGTAAGGTGGTCTAACACTGAAAATCTGCTCTGAACGTGTGTGTGTGTGATGGGCATGCAGGTGTGTGTGAGAGAGAAGGAAAGATAAGCGATGCAAAGATGTGCATCTTGGTGTTACAGTCCCTGGCTATGTCTAAAGACTGTGTGTGTCCAAAGTGTGTTGGGGCACTTGTAGAAATCAGACCCATTGTTTCTGTGAATCGAATGGTAGCCATTGCACTTAATGCAGCCCAGTGTCCAAGTATACACCCATTGCATCACAGCATTACAATACACAAGTGTTCTCCATAATGTGAACCTGCTTTGTTTCCCTTCCCCATTTGTCCGTCTAATTGAAACAGTTTTACTATTATCTGGCAGTGCCATTTTGTCATCAAGTTGGCTCAAGAGTATAGTAGGACACTTCTTCCCACTAATTCACAAACTGAACGTATTCTTTATAAACTCTTTCGGTTTCAACGGCCATGATACTTCTTTTTTTTTTTTTGGAACTCTTTATTTAGATTTTTTCAGTTTAACATAGAACATTATCTGAGACACGATCAGTGGTGTGAGAAAAAACAAAAAACAAAAACACAAAGAAAAACAAAACATGTTGCATACATAAATATTGCTGCATATGATGCAAATATACATCAAACATACATTACACATTGCAGTAATAAAGAAAAACAAACAGAAAAACATACAGACAGAAAAAAAAAAAATACAATAAATCAATTAAATAAATAAATAGATTCACTCCATATCAGGGCCCGTTTTTATTACTTAAGAAACCACCTCAACAACCCAAATAGTTCACAATATCAGGTATTTTCCGACCATGCTCCACCTCCGATCAAAAAGCTCCATTTTCAGCTGTAGTGATGCAGTCATTCTTTCCATAAGATACACCTGTCTCAACCTTTGCTTCCATTCAGCCACAGTTGGTGATTTAACATTCTTCCAGTTTGCTGTTATATTTTTCTTGGCAACCAATAATAAAATATGCAGAATATATCTTTGTTCAGCAGTGAAAAGGTCGACCGGTATAACACCAAGTAAGTAAAACAGTACATTTGAAGGGATTTCTCTTTTCATAATTTTCTCAATTTCGTCTTTAATATTTTTCCAGTATTCAAAAATAACTGGA
>OMNN01042730.1:0-12126 GCA_900302755.1 Chromis chromis
GGCACCAAAATTTAATCACCTGTTCCTTGTCCCATTATCAACATTTCCTGAAAATTTCAGCAAAATCCGTTCATAACTTTTCAAGTTATCTTGCTAACAAACAAACAAACAGACAAACAGATAAACGCAGGCGAAAACATAACCGCTCTTGGCGGAGGTAAAAAAACAAATGTTAAATGTACATTTTGCATTGTTCCCATGATGCAACCATGCTTTCGGTGTCCAGGGATGACGATGAGGATGGATCAGCGCCGGGGGGCAGGTCCTTTTCAATACCACTGTCGTTGGACATAACGGAGAAGCGAGGATCAGATGGCATCAGGTCCCTGGGTGATTCTTCCATCTCAAAGTCCTCCTGCTCCTGGCTGATGGAGAAATTCTCTGACACGGACCTGGATCGAAACCACTTAGCCAGCTCCCGCCCTGTCAACATTTTAAACATTTGTCATTGACATGTGAATCAAAGGATGTTTCACATGGAACCATATGGTACTAACACGAGAATGAAGATACAGCACAGAAAAATCCATAGTTCCATCCATTCCTTTCATGAACTGTCACAGCTTCTTTCTCTGTGTTTACTCACTGACAGCTGTTAAATGTCATCTGTACGTGCACACTTAACATGCAGCCTTATGCCTCATCATAAACGCACCACAGACATGAGTTTTCAATGTATGTATATATGTGGAACTGTTTTATTATGGGGTTGCAGGATGCACATGCCCTCTCTCCTCTGAGGAAGAACGATAGTTCATGCACAGGGAAGGAAGCTCTTAGTTTCGCCTCCATCTGAGGGATCTATTCACTATCCTGCTGGGATGGAGTGAGCACGTTTGATCAGTGGCTGCCTTGTGACCCCTCAGCCTTTAAATGCTTGTTAATGCAAACACATGCAGCACACAGGAAGCAATCATTGTCCTTTATTTCCACTAAACAGTGTGTGTTATTATACAGTGACCTTATCGATGATATAGCGCAGACAGGGCGTATCCTGTTCATTCAAAAATCACATGAAGCTATCACAGCTTTCACCAAGGCTACTGTTTCATTGAACTTATTGATTTACGACCTTGCAGTAATGTGAGAGTATGAAGACCATATTGTAAATGTACACATGACTCAGGGTCAACCAGTGACTGTTTAAATCAGTTTGTTACATAAGTGCTTCCAGCTCTGCTAATAAACTGAGTTCAAATTAGAGGAACAATGTATCCCGATATATTTTTACATTCTGGTAAAATGTTTACACTCACAATTTAAAACTGCTTCTTCTAATTCTGCTTTAGTCATTTCTGAAATATTTCAGCGTGACAAATGCCCCGTGCCATAATTAAGCTACACAAATTAATCCATTCTAATTCTGTGTGTGATTGTGGCACAGCGTACAAAATGGCAGTTATGACAAAAGTCATAACAAAACCTGGCATTTACTAATGATGTCTTTGATGACCAGGAAAAATATTTCTGCCACCAAACAACAAACCATTCAGGGACAACAGAAAAAATATTCCCAGTTTTACTGTTAATCTGTATTTTAAATTGGTTTTGATCTCTTTATGTCAGGTTATGTCAGCTTCAAGTCAGTCGGTTCTTCAGTTTGTAGTAAATCCTCCCACCCTCAGTTTACTTAAGTTTAGCTGACTGCTAGTAACAACTTCCTCTTGACCCCCCAGAGTAACCAGCGCCACTCACATATATCCAGATCCTCTGTCCACAGGTGGAAGCTCATCTCTGGGTTAGGAAGAGGGCAGTCACACAGTGGTGCACCAGACAATGGCTCTGTGGAGGAAGAGAGAGAGGAAGAGACCAAATCTGTCACAATGACAATCAAAACAAAGCATCCCCCACCTCCACATCTTCCTCTCTGTGAACACTCTGGTCCATCCTTCAGTCTTCCAGATGTATGAAAGTAGAGCAGGTTCATCAGATGGACAGACATGATAATAGCAGCAAAAAGAGTGGATGTCATGAAAATAGATATCCGGGTATTTTAATGACACAGACAACTGACTAGACAGATTTCTCCATGGAGGAAGCCGCTATATTTAAGGTCACATGTTTGATCTCAGCAGCAGGCCCTTGTGAAGATACAAAACATGTCCATCACCAACAACGTGTGCTTTAACAGTACGTTGAACACTAATAAACTGGCTTTGCAGTGTAGTTAGCAACTCAGTTAGACTGACTATGAGCTCATTTGTTTATCAAAGGTAGGGCTTGTGTCACAATATTTACGACATGCAAACTGCAATTTGCGATGAGATAATTTCCTCTTGCGTTCATTTAGATGATTTACTCATCAAAACAACTGCCATAGTTACAATACATGCATGAGTAAGCCAGACCCAGAAAGCTAACAAATGCTTCTACAGTTTGAAACTAAACATCACTTGTGAGATGTGACACTGCAGCAATTCGTGAATTGTGTGTATGCATCGATTATCAGCCTGGCCAATTGTTGTGGCCGATACTTTGCATTTTCCGATTATTGGTATCGGTAGATTATTGACAATCGGTCAATTGATGAATTAAATGTGCTACTTCAGGTCTGATGAAACCACCTGTCTCTGTCTGGAGTCACTCTGTGGTATCAGAAATGTCTCTCAACTGAACAAGAAACACAAGCCATAGCCACAAACCAGGAAATTAGCTACTCTCACAGTGGCTAAGGCTATGCTAACGGCTAGCGGCTAACTTAGAAGGCAGCCACAAATTACCCTGAAATAGAGTCTGGAAAACAATAATCAATAATGCTTTAAGATATGGACCTTAGTTTGCAATAAAACTGATAAAAACAGTGAAAGATTAAGAAAATAGAAAAGAACAGCAGATGTAACGGCAGGAGAAACTCATCAATCTCAGTCGAGAGCATCTGAATTTAATCACTTCTATTTCTATTTTACATATTCATTTACAGTCACCTTATTAATGAAGAAGCCGAGTTATGAATGACAGGTTCTCTGCTGTATATCTGTTCCAGTTATTGGCCTTGGTATCTTGATTACCAATCATCAGCATTGGCCCTGAAAATCCCACATTGGTCTATCCCTAGTATTCACTGCTCACAAATCCCTTTTGTTTGGGTTTCAACATTTTTCAGAAAAAATACTTTTTCTTTAGACTGAAAACTAGGAAAATGGCATCACTGAATGCCAAACAAGTAGTCAGATCCAATCTTAAAAATACTATACGATAGGATTATTAAGGGTTGTAAAAGTTATGCATGCACAGCCTATATAGACTTACTTTAATGCAACCAGTATTTGGTCCACTTTAAGCAATATTTTCATCAGTTAATATCAAAACTGCTAGTGCTTCAGATAATACAATCATGCCCTTGTCTTAGCTCTTCTCTGCCTTTCTTTTTCTATTTGACTCCAGTCTGTTACATAATCAGATGTGACTCTGTGGTTCTTGTGTTTCTCCACCTTTCACAGATGAATAGTTAAACCAGTAAGTTGATTTATGACTCAGACAGAGCAGCTGCGCCTCACAGACGCTGCCTTGCATAGATTTGTATTTCCTTTTTGAGAGAGTTCCTACCTGAGTCTGTGTCAGTGACAATGTCGCTGTACAGTCGGTGAAGACGGCTCCTCAGTGGTCCCCCCTCTGCTTTGCCGCCCTCCTCCATGCTCTGCTCTAGAATCGCCAACACTTCCTGAAAGTACGGCTCAATGTCTTCACCCATGTCCTGTCCCAAAACACACAAACATGGCTGAACATACATACTCACAGGAAGATAAACATATACAGACCTGGTATTCATAGCAAAGAGGTGAGGGGTCAGAAAAGTGTGTACGTCTGCCCTCATGTGTGTCCTGCTGAGGTGTTATGTTGGGATCAATGCCAAGAGACATTTCCACCATGCAGCTCAGAAACAACAGACCTTTATTCAGGATGTTTGACATAATGAGTCAAACAGGGACCACACTCTTAAACAAATTTTAACTTTAAACTAACTAGCCTGACAGTTATAGATAGAGCTACTTTTGTCTTCATCAGTCATTCTTAAGTACTTGTAATCACTTTAAAATTGCCCAGTGTGCTGTACATGCACTGTAGTGACCATGAGGCTTTGCACATGATTTTTCTGAACACAGAGGACATTGAATTCTCCCTTGAGGGGCAACGATCAGCATCTGCAATTACGAATTCACATGTAAGATTTCAATCAACTGAACAAATTGTTTCAGTCAACAGTAAGGGAAATTTTGAACCGACTTCAAAAGACTACAGAGAAGAAATGTAGTGTGAAGCTATGTTATGAAAAGTTAATATTTACATACATGAGTTGTTCCTGGGTATCAAAATGAAAGCACCTGCTTCAGGCAGCGTGTAGAAAAAGAAAAAAGTGCTGGCTCATGCGTCTTTCTTCCACGCCGCTCTCTACAACATGTTAACTTTAACAACCAATCAGAACTGTCTAGTTACTACTGACCTTCAGGGCTCGAGCCAGTTTCGGCCCATGGCACTGATCTCCTCCTAAAGCAGCCTGTATGGAGTGTTGGATCACACTGCGCATGTGATCTGAAGGATTTGGAAATCCACCTGAAGCTGAAGCAGATGCCTCAAAATCATTCAGCAAGACACGTATCAAGGAATCAGAGAAGACCTCTGGGTCAGCCAAAACAAAAACCCTGCAGATATTAGACAAAGGAGGCAATTTGACTACATGCAGCGGAGAAGAAGAAGAGACAAGGAAATAAAAAAAACCTTTATAAATCATTAGCTCTATGAGGCTTTTATTGCACTTTTTGGCAAGTAGTACATTATTTATATATATATATATATATATATGACTCACCTCTCCTGAAAGGGATAGTGCTCATTTTTTAGTCTCTGCTCAGCTGTGACCATCCTCTGATACATCAGACCTGGGGATCATACAAGCATTTACCGATTTAATGCAAATGCATATCTTCAAACAGTTTATCAAATCTTAAACTTCCTGATAAATGGACAACTCATATAACATCAATATAGCCATGATATGGTTTTTCATAGTGCGATGGCCTTCTACTTCACAGCTTGCTTACAGGAGAGCAGTGTCAAGGGAGAAATCAGCTCACCTGGCCTGTCTGGCTCCTCAGCTCTGTTGTATAAGCTGTTGTCAGTCAGTAAATCTGACTACATTTGCTGCCTGCTGGTTTCTGCTATATTTCAGCCTTGTTAAGCCTGGCTACATTTGTTTTTTTCTTTCATTGTTGACATATTGGTTTAATGTAATTTTTTTTTAATCTTAGTGGGTTTAAGATACATTTCTAAAAATTTAAAGCATGTGAGCCTCGCCTTTCTTGTAACTAGTTTTATCTTCATAGTCAACCCTATGAGTAAGATAATTACAGCTTTGATTTACCGCTCTAAGGGATTGGTCTTGTGGGAAATTACATAATCACAGCATTCTGACAAAAGGCCAACAAACAAATACTACAGTAATTTACATACACAGTCATATTAAAGCCCTGCCTGTTGTGTCAATGGTGTTGAGATTCTCAAGAATGATCTAGCAGTTGGAGCTCCTCCAGCAGACTGCACTTTAGTCTACGTGCCCTCACAAAATTGAGTCAGTTACATACTATTTTAAATTTAGTCAGGCACTAAAGGTGAGAAAAAATACCTGGAATGAAGCGTTCAGTTTTTATTTGTCTTGTGTAGCTGAGGCCTACAGTGCAGTACGGATGAGGATAGGTCAGTAGTCTCTTGCAAAAGTCGTACACCCGCTTATACAGTTCATCTGGAATGTAGGCTGTCTGGAATTTCAGCAAACACACATACAGACACAGGTTACAAATAAGGGTAGCAAAGATAACCATAACAGGGCTGGTGCCCAGAAATGGGGAAAAACAATGTACTCAGGCCAATATGCTATCATTTCAGGTGTCCACTTCCTTGATGGCATTTGTTCCAGGAATTAAAACACAGTTTTCCCCTGTTTGTTATCACTGGCGGTAAAAGTGCTGAAACTCCCTACACTGCTTGCCCAAAAAATCTGCATACCACTGCAACAATGTCTGTTAATTTTGAGTCAATGAGCAAACATGCCAGTTCAGCATATTAGGAGATTTTTCTTATGAGGCAGTGTGTACTCTGGTGTTACTCAGGCTAACCACAGTCATATATAGAACCATGTACACATCCAAGAAGGACAGGAAACATTAAGTGGATATTATTAAGTGAACATTTATACATGAATACAAATAGATAATAATAATAAAAAAGTAGGAAAAAGCCAGTCTTAGCCAGCTTTACAAAGTGCACCAATATGGCAGATACTGTACCTGAAAGATGGCATACATCAGTGTGTGGAGCAAAGGGATAATGAATTTGCGAGAGTCCCATCTCTCAGCCTGCAGAGAAAACACACACAGTGTCAGGGCTCCACAGCATCTCCTTGACAAATACATTTCAACAAAAGAATGAACTTTCAGTTGCTGTGAGTCCAAGGTGACTTCATCTTCCCTCCTCTGTGAAAGAGCAAGCTTAAAAAATATTCTGACCACCATAAGCAGACAAGCATGTTAGCCATTAAAACCTTAGGATTTTGGTGAAGTATTCCTCGAAAATTGGAGTTTGAAAGTACTACTAAAGAGATAAAGTACCTTTTCCAGCTCTTTTATCAGTACCCAAACCAGAGACAGGCTGTTGCCAGGATTGTTTTGAACCTTCTTATGAAGTGTCCATCTCAGCATTCCTGCACACACACACATACACATATAGACAAGTCATGAAGAGATTCAAGATTTCCACAGCACTAAACAATTTTGCTAAAAGTGTCACTTCCTCCATTACAGTGCCAATCCAAAATATGTCTGATGACTAACAACAGAACAGCTCTCACACTGCTGACATGACTAAATATTCCACAGGGTGATTAATGCTGTCTAATGCTAGCTGGCCTCAATAAATATTTGTTCAGGGTGGAAAATTTTATGAGGTGGAATAGTTGTGGATATATAAAAAGAGACAAAGTCTTCAACAGAAGTCAGTTGTGTGACATGTAATCCACCTTTTTAGATATACTGAACCACTGTGAGTATAAATGCAAAGCCTGCATAACAAAATTCACAAAGTTGGTGTCTTTGCCACTTTGTGATGCACTTTACCAACAAGACAAGACTCAGTGATATAATCAGATGAAATTGCTTCTAAGAGTTCTTATATTAAATGTGAGTAGAGGGAATTGCAAAGACTGATAAAACACCATCATTGTGAACAAAGAAATCTTCATATGTTAACACTTTTGTAGTATTTTGGCACTGTGAAGAAGATTATTTTATACCTTTGCTGGCATAGTCTGGTGTGTGCTGATTATCTGTGTCTCTGGGCAGCACAGCCTGAACACTGCGGTAGAGCTCTGGCTCTGGAACTGTGGGGGAGCAGCCTGCTGTGGATAAAGCCAAGATATCGAACGTTAAAGTCTGAATATCAAATGGTTTTGCTTAAAATTAAACATAGCATCAAATCTTCTTTTGAAATGAAGAAAGACTTAATTGGCAGACAACAACACTTGGCATGTGCTACCAAAAGTACCTCTAGACGTATCCAAGAGGGAAAGTTATTAATTTTTCGTCACACATTTGAATCAACGGGGAGGAGTGTGTGCTTATCTGAGAGTGTGTGTTGCATGTACCTGTTGGCTCCATGCTGTATGAACTGCTGGAGTTATCCCAGGGGGCCTTGTTGGTCATGTCTCACACACATTGTGGGTCCATCAACTGCAATTAGAAAGAACACATTGAAAGGAAGTGTCACTTAAGTTCTGTCACGTCGGTGATCAAACTCCTAGTGGGTAGACAGCCTCTCACTCTGCCTGACTCGTGGCGGCAGACCTTTTTTTCTGTCTGCTTGCTGACAACAGAGTGCAAAATGACACAAATGCGTTCAGCAGAGCTATTTAAAACTCCATCTCTCAGTTGTCGTGCAGTTTGACAATAATATCTCTATCTCAACATGTCTCTGTATAATAGACTTTTAGCATGTGCGTGTGAAATACAGGGTCTCGTGCTGACATTTCTGTTTGAGTAGTTACTGCTGAAGGGTAAACCAAGTGTTAAACGTTTAGCCACTTTCATCCTGGAATTTCAAACACAACCAGAGCCACTTTTCAAAGGTTGTCAAGTGAAGCAAATTCACTTGTAGTACTACTCGGACTAAACTGATTGTAGCACTTGTGCTTCATTTCTGTGGCATACATTTTGTTTTTTATAGAACAGGTTCAGCAACAACAATGTCTACTGACTCATTGTCATAAAGCTTCTATAATTTATAGTCCCCCAGTGTTGAGGATAAGGAAACCTTTTGTATTTCAATATTGTCTCAAGTGTGTCTTATGCATCAAGCCCAAAGATATCCACTTTGGCCTTAAAGTTCAGCAGGTGTTACTGATTAAATTTGAGGATCTGTTTTTTTTTTTTTTTTTAAACAATCAAAAAATAGATTAGGGTTTGAGGGGTTAAAGTCTACCCACACAAACAAACCTACTCACACATACATCTTTCTCCCAACAAATGGTGCAGTGGTCCCACACTAGCTCTACCCACTAGCATTAAAAAAAACATTACTCCCAAGTCCCACACAGGTTCATGAGTCACCTCTCAGACCCACACAACACAAATTTATCGTGGCATTTGGCCACATTTACTTGAACGCAAATTACCTATTACAGCCCCAATTGGTTTAGTTTCAGATCCTTTTTTATTAAAGTAATATAAAAAGTAAGGTAGTATATACAACAAAAATGATAAGACTAATAGAACCACAATGAACAGTAACTGCTGAGGTGTCGATGCAATTCTCTCAGGCATCTTTGCATCGACATATACAAATAGTACTAGAAGTGATGGTTATTTATTGTCATGCTTTGCTCCTTTTTTTTGTAAAAATCTCCAGTACTCAACTCTCGATTTTTAACTATAACTCATCTTTATGCGACCACGAATAAGGGGACCATTGTGCTGAATATAACTTGACACAGAAACAACACAATGTCTAGAATAGGCCAAAACTGTTTTTTCACATAATAAAACAAGTTAATTAATTTCTTATCCACCAATAAAATTAAATCAAAATGTTTAAACTTATTGTAGCACCACATGAGGCCACACAACGACCAAAACCATCCTCATCCATTGCTAACAGTAACCAGTTATAAGTGTAACAGGTGTAAAATTGGGATAATATCACATAAACTTACCCTGTTCCATACAGGCACAAACTGTCCTCCAAGTCTTTTACACTCACACATTGCTATACTGAAACATATGTGTGGCAAAGCGAGCTAGAGTGAGAGCGACTAAGAGAGCAAGTCACAGCCAAGTGAGAGCAGCGATTTATTTCCTCTTGTGAGAGAGTATATGTTTGGTAGTGACGGGATAAGCACTGTTTGATTATCAGCGAGGGGGAGTGGTGAGGAGTAAGACAGGGGAAGAGTGTTTGTATGTGCAGGTGTTTGAGTGTGTTGAAGCATGTAGGGCTTCAGCACTTAACTTTTCAAGCATTTAAACTTGTTTCTGCATATTCCTAAACTTTTACATTAATTTATCTTATTCACTCTACTTCTGTTTCTCCCTCACACACATACACAGTTACACACACACTGCATTGCAGGTCATTCCACAGTACGTATGTGTACAATGAAAGGACTTAGTGTGATGGATTTAGCCTTGATCCCTCTAAGAAAAGCAGCACTTTCAAAAACAGAGTCAACAGTGCTGCCTCAGCAGCTGAATGCTGCCTGTTTGAACCACAAGTTTCCGGGTGCCTGTAGTGTTTTCACTCTCAGTCTCGCTGTCTTTCATTCTCCTTCAACTCTCTCTACATTTCATTGTTTATATCTTCAGTCATAGATCTGGTTCTTTGAATATATATATAATATATGAACACATAACAGCTCAAGAGTTGTTTTATTCTTTTCTAGGTGTTGCTCTTTTAAACAAACACAGACATAAAAACACACCAGATTGTACTGATACACAGATACACTGAGCCAAGCATGCACATATACATGCATGAAAAATGTCATGCTTGTGCATGTATGGACTCTTGACCACACAGAGGTGCAGATACATCCCCTGTCTTGACCTCTCCAACAGCAACTATTAATGCAGTGCAGGAGCTGACACATACATAGCACTTCCTTTCTGTCAAAATGAGTGGGCAGATGGGGCTCTATATTTAGACAGAAAGAGAGACAAATACACACAGACACACACACAGAGAGAGAGAGAAACAGAGAGAAAAGGAAACAGAGTTTGAAAGAGCTTTAAAAATAGATGCACCACATCATTCACAACATTTCTAAATAACTAGCTTGGAAAGCCCAGTCTGCAGAAAATATGCTTCAAAACAGCATCATAGCTTTTTGTGTATGCTGAGGTTATATTAAATGGAAAAACTCAAATATAAGACGCTTTGTATGAGACACACATCGCACTGAAAAAAAAGATGTCTTAAGCATGACTTCGCACCAGTTTCCATGTAATTAAGCCCTGAATATCTGGTGTTTTTGTAGACTTTAGCTTATCTAGAATTTAAAATAATGCTCTTTGGGTTTGAACAATGCCTACCCTCACAAGTTAGTGACTGTATTGTATGAAGCCTTTGTTTTGTGTAATTCTTACATAATGAATAAATCTAATGTTAAACAAACACACCAGGAAATGGAAGGTGAATGTGACTTTTCTTTAAACAAAATCAAGTTAAACACGCTGTACATGCAGACAGTTGCATACACTCACCCAAAGCATTTAGTGTTTTAGCTGCACACAGAATGGGTGATGGGAGATAAACATGTAAAAATATTCTTCCACCGTCATAAATAACACACAGTGCAGGAAAAAGATCAATAACATGGTTGTGCAAACACTGTAGCACTTAAAATGTGAGATCACAGCTCTAAACCTGTCAACCTTTGGACCAGTCCTAACTTTTGGGATCTACCACTATGAACCTTACAGCAAAATAAATTAATTTTCAGCAACATTCTCATTTTTCTATATCACACAATTAATTCGGCACAGACTGAAACATCCCTAAAACATTTCAAATCTCTTCAAGACAATGCATTATATTGTTTCTTTTGCATAAGTGCACGCAATACCATATGACTCAGATATATTCTTAGCAAACTGCTTATTAATAAAAAAAATAGGTCACAATGCTACTATGGGTGCCAAAACCACATGCCAATAAAACAAACTTCCCCCGACGACTGCTGACTTTTTACAGTTAATTCGAATCAGTTCCTGATCTAAGTTTCGGCAACAATCTGCATCTACCTGTATACTGTCTGCAGCCGTCACCACACATTGCAGTGGTCAGCTGAAGCCTCAAACAATGTGGCCAAACAGAAAACAGGAGTGCTCATTTCCGTTCAGGCACACTGCAGACATCTCAGAAAACAGGAAGGACCTGACAGGGCTACATGGAAGTGCGTTCATAGAGCAAGAGAGTGGTGGTATTTAGGTGATGCAACGGAGGTGGGGTTGCTTGACTGGAAATCCCCAACCTAGGACAGCATAGGGTCTACTGATACAGACAGCCATCGCCATCTGGAACAACAAAGAAAGCACCTGAGTTGTTCCCCTTGGTAGCTAGCAAGTAATACCTGAAAGACAACCACAGAGTGACAGCACTTACATTTCCTGACAGAAAAATTCATGTGTGTTCAATGTGTTAATTGGACTGACGGTAAAAGCAGCCTAAGTTTTCTTTCTCAAGGAAGCAAAAAATTGGTGCAAACCTTCTTCTCTCTTAGTGCAGCAGATAAATGATTGTTTTCAGGTGAATCGTTCAAAATGTGATACAAGCACCAAACTTGGCACAAATACTCCTTGGGGGTTACCTTTTTGAAAAAATATGCTGGCCACCTGAAACCCAAGATGGCTGCCATTTTTTCAAGATGGCCGCCATAATCAATACCGAAATATTACTTTTCGCAATAAATATACACAGACTTGCCCAATATGGATGATTCTGGTACCGAATCATACATTTTAGACCATGCAGGATCTGGTTTTTGGACTTCTGAATCACTATGAAGCTTATTTTTACCTTATTTGGGACTTTGGATCAAAATTACAGAACTTTGGTTAACCTACATAATGCTATAGTAGTGCAGGAGGG